>VMDO01003187.1:5390-65595 GCA_007922755.1 Pedetes capensis
GCCCGGCCCATACTGGGGTTTTAATCCCTAGTACCTCCAAAGAAAAAAGAGGAAGTGTTGATAATTGATGTTGAAGTGAGTTGTAGAAGCTTGGCGTTCATTATGTTCTTACTCTTTTTGTGTTCAGAAATTTCCTAGACTAGTAAATATCCACCATGAAAAAATGTGGTTTTGAAACTAGGAAACCATGGAAAAACATAAAGAAGATAAGTTATTTATAATCCTGCACTTGAGGGGCAATCACTCTTATGCTTTGTATTGCTCTTTTTAAACACAGAAAATGGAGAAGGGTTTGTTTTTCTCTGGTTTGTTTCTCAAGCCTTTTTTTCTTTTTTGAGATAGGGTAGCCCAGGCTGGCCTGGAACTTGCAATGCAGCCCCAGCTGGCTATTTGCGTTGATCCTCCTGCTTCAGTCTCCTAAGTGCTGAGATTATGAGTGCACTACTACACCCAGCTCATGCCTGTTTTTCTTGCTTATAGGGAGAAAACATGTTTCCTGCACAATACAATCTTAGTGCCACTGGGTGGGGAAAGGAGGAGAAGTTACAGAGGTTAGCGTGCTAGGAAAATAACAGCAGGATCCGTGTAGAGGGAAAGTAAAATGTCTGCTTTTCTTAGCGAAATTTTACCCATCATATTCTCAGTAGGTGGCCATGTTCCAGTCACATATCCAAAAGGCAGGTTTGAAGGAGGCAAAAATCCCTGTGTTTTACATTGTGGTATTAGAATATTTTCCTATTATACTTACATTTCTAGTGCACACATGCAGTTAATGATAAGTGGTTATAAACTAGTGATCTAGCCACAGGTACTTTACATACTTACTTAAGGGAGTGCTTATGGGTTGCTTATAGCCTTTGGATCTTTGTTCAGTGGTGATAAGAAGAGCTTCAGATTAAGTGGCCACCATGTGTGACAGCTGGCTTGTGGATGAGGGATGGTGTACTCTGGATGCTATGCCTGGGCATCAGGCAGCTCTAGGTTTGGATCTGGTTTTAGACCTTTTGCTCATGTGTACTTCAGTAATTATTAGCCTCTGGAAGCTTCTCTTTCTTTTGTTAAATGGGAATGATGGTGATAATCGTTAAAACATTAAATACATGTCAGATTACCGGGCACATGTAAATGTCAGTAAATCACACCTGTGATGGGTGGTTGTGTTAGTTAGCTTCCTGGGGCTGTGACGGAGTATCAGAGAAATCAACTGAAAGGAGGCGGGGTTGCTTTGGCTCACCATTTCCGAGCTCTCAGTCCGTGGCCATTGGCTCTTCTGTTTCTGGGTGGTGGTGAAGCAGAGCACCACGGCAGCGTCATGGCAGAGCCTAGCAGCTCACCTCATGGTAGCCAAGAAGCAGAGGAAGGCGCCAAGGCGTTTCTTCCAGCTGATCCCCACCCCCTCGTGACCCATCTGTGAATTTATCCTCTGGTGAGGGTAGGTCACCTCCCAACGCCCCGGCACTGAAAATCACTGCCTTGAGGGTCAAGCCTTCAGCATGGGAGTCTGTGGGGGTACACTTTATATCCACCACAATAATGGTGGGATAGGAACACGCCTCCCCTAAAAACGTGCCCGTGGAGGGAGGGTGGGAGCGGAACTCCACTTGGGAAGCGAGGTGGACTGGGTCTCTAAGACCCTTCCCCTTGTTGAGGTTTTCTGAGATTTTAAAACTTGAAACAGAATCTTGGCATTTTAAGTTTAAGCATCTATTCTCTAGTTTGCAAACATAATTTTTGTGATTGCAAAACAGCTTCTGAGTTGCTGTGGTATCAGGTCAAATGTGGTTATGGGTAATATAGTACATTCATGTATCAGAAACCTTATTACATAATAGTAGGTCCTGTTTTTAGTGAAGCTGCCAAGTTTAAGCAATTGTATTATTGAATGAGATGCTTCAAAGAAAAGAAACTTCCGCCAAAATGTATTTCTCACACACTGAGTAGGCATGTGCTTTGGTTCTGGGATTGTGCCTGACTTCTTTATATTTAGTGGTAGTAAGAGGAAAACCCTCCACCAGATGGATTGACACAGTGTCTGCAACAATGGGCTTAAACATAAATAAGATAGTTTGCCTGGCACAGAATTGGCAAGTGTTTCGATCTGCTGTACATAGGGTCGCTATGAGTCGGACTCGACCCGACGGCACTTAACAGCAACAACAACAACAACAGGCCTTTATATCCTTCAGGCCTGCGGAGAGAATAAACGGAAAAGATGATTAATATGAAAATGGTTTTTAAAGCCCAGTACAAATGGGAGGTATGAAGAATATGGTTCCACTGAGAACATGTACACTAGCAGATTATTAGTATCAAATGTGTAGATGATGATTATCTTGGTCTGATTATTTGTGCCAATAGATGGAGCAGTGGTGCATGGAGTTTAACTTCTTCTTCTACAGTGGTGTTTCTTTTCGTCAGGTTATATACTGGTCATCTTTCCTCTTGCAGGATGATTGGCTTTCAGGGAATCACATAGAAAACTCCTGGCACTGAGGCTAGGTAGATTGTGCCCTTGGATGGTCATAGCGACGACAGTGGAAACAAAGAGTCAGAAAAGTGTTACTGCCCTTGACTGCGGTGGTGACTGGAATTAAGGGGTAGGGCCTCCAGCCAGGTAAAGGCCTTTAGTCCACCTCGGATGTTGACCTTTCTGCCTGGCCATCTGTCATCTGGTCCCACGTTTGTCAGTGGTTCTGGCTGATGACATTTTTATTTTCCTCTTTTTTTTATTTTTTGGTACTTGGGGGTGGAACCCAGGGCCTCGCAAATACTTTGCAAGTACTGTACCACAGGGCTTCACCTCCAGCCCCTTTTTTATTTTTTATTTTGAGTTAGGGTCTCGCTAAATTGTGCAGGCTGCCTCTGGCCTAAGACTTGCGATCCTTTTGCCTCAACCTCCCAAGATGCTGGGATTAGAGGCACGAAGCACCATTCCCAGCTCTGGGCGACCACCATAAACATGAGCACTTTTTCTCCTTATTCATTTGATTTTCATCCTAACTGAGGCTTCATATCTCATACAGTTCACTTATTTTCTCAAGCACACCCCCACACCCCTCTTTTTTTAATGCCTCTTAAACAAGGAAAATGAAAACTCCCTCCAAGCTGGTCTGTGGTTTGTGTTGTTGAATAGCAGCTGTCTGTTGCTTGTCTTGTTGGGCAGCCTCAGGTCTAAGGCAGGAGGCTCCAAAGAAGAGTGGGTCAGGCAGTCCCCGGGGTGGGACTCACCTCAGCTCTGCTCAGCTCGGCTCACCTCAGCCCTGCGCTACACTTGCGCCAGGGTGTGCTCACAGCAGCTTTCAGGTGGCCAGTTTTTCACAGTTTGGCAATAACTGCTCCACATCACAAGAGGCCCCGTGTATCAGAGGTGTGGCGTCTGGAGGGCCAGCCGAGAAGGGGCTTTGGCTACTGGGGGTCGCCACATTGATTTTACATGGGATAGATATTTTCCCAAGATACATAGGGTTGCTTTGGGAACCATACTGTGAGTTAAGCCAGAGTTTCAGAAGCAGCTGATGTTGTAGGAAGAAGTCAGAGATGTTTTTTTGGTGTCTCAGCTGGGAACTGTAGGTGGGGGTAAGTCACAGGGGCAGCACTCAGTTCCTGTCTCTTGTGGTTTTAAGGTTTGCAGCGTTCATCACCACAAAGCGGTATGTGCTACAATCTCCATCTAGAAGCACGACTGTACATGGCTTTACTGATGGTCTCAGGACCGAAAGGGGAGATTGGAGCTCTGCGTGTTCCCTGCTCAGTGCTGGTGTTAACGGGATGAAGGCTGTGTGGCCTCCCCAGCTGAGCAGAGCTGCTGGGAGTGGACTCTCCTGCTGTCCAGTTCGAGGTGGTGGCAGGGAGAGGCCTGGATTTCAGCCTCCTGTTCTGTGTGTGACCCGGGGAGGTGGTGTCTCCCTCATGGGTGTTCAGAGTGGAGCGGGTGGGGGGTGTGAGGCCGGTGCTCACGAGGAAGCAGTTGCCATTCTCTTGTCCTCGCTCACTCACTGTGCCCTTCTGTGTGGAGGATGAGGAAACCTGAAGTGTGAAGCAACTAAAGCCGTTGCATCATGTCCTGTGTACCTGTTTGTCACAAGAATACCGGCAGGAGCTGGCCACGGACCAGCAGAGGGATTCTGGGCAGCACTAGGTGGGGGCTGTGAACACAAGCAGGGGCGCCCAAGAGGAATCACTGTGTACTTTTTGAAGTGGGTCATTCTGCTTTGCGAGGAAGTGCCACTAGTACAGGTGCCATGTCATAGAGTTAATAAAAACCACCACCTAGGTTGACATTAAGAGGTCCAGTAGGAGAAATTCATGCCCACTCTGCCCCGAGAGCAAGTGCGGTGGCCCTCGATGAAAAAACCCCTAGGATCGCGCTGTGGTTCTTCGTGGTTGTCCGACTAGGAACTTGATTTCCTAGGTGCTCATTCATTTCTTTGTTGATTTTTTTCTTTATGTATTTATTGGACGCCTACTGTAGTTGCTTTCACATGGACAATTTTATCACTCGAAATTTGTGAGGTCTGATAGGATTGCTCTCTCTTGTGTACATATGCATTTAATGCTATAAACTCCCTACCAAGCACTGTTTTAGCTTTAGGCATCAGATTTTAACATGTGGCATGTCTTCATTGATTTAAAATTTTTTTCTTTAGCTGAGCATGGTGATGCACATCTGTTACCTCAGCAACTCAGGACGCTGAGGCAGGAGGATCACGAATTCGAGGCTAGGGTCAGCCTACGCAACATAGACCTTGTCTCAAAATAAAAACTAAAAAAATGGACTGAGGGGACAGTTCAGTGGTAGAGTTGCCTGGCTTATGGGAGGCCCTGTGTTTGATACCCCCAGTGCTGGGGAAAAAAGAAAGGAAGAAAGAAGGAAAAAGAAAACCCCACCAGACTGGGTCCTAGATTTTGCCTTCACCCATCACCTGTTTTAAAGCTGGCAGGAGCCCAGCACTGGGCAGTCTGTCCTGGTGACCTGGCAGTCCCCGGTGCCCCTGCTTTCCCTTCGCTCTTGAGGGTCCGAGATTCTTCCTCAGCCATCAGCCTGGGCCCGTCTGCTCGGGCTGCCTGAACTGTTGCTGCTGGCTGTGCGGCCCCGGCGCCGCCGCTCTGTTTCCTCCTGGTTCTGGTGGCTGCAAGGCCCGGACCAAAGTGGCTGCAGGTTTGAGTTCCCCGCGTGGGCTGTCATGGTAGCGCGCAGATGAACCTCCTTGCTCTGTGCGTGTGCGGAGGAGCTCGCTGTGTCCCTTCCTTCTCTGATTGGATTCAGGTTCTGTGCTTATCATCTCACTCAACATCTGTCACCTCCTTAGAGGCCCCTTCCCCAAGTACAGTCATGTAGGAATTGGGGCTGGGAGGGACACAGTTTGGTCCCTGGCACCTTTAACCCAAAGAACCTCATGGGAGATGAGTATAATCATGCATTAAAATTATTGCTAATTAACTTTAGATTGGCACCTGCTGGTTGTCTTTCTCTTGAGAAGTGGTCAATGGCTCCTCATTTCTATGCCAAGAAATTTTTGGGTCCTCCTATAAGCTGTTTTTCTTACTGGCCTTGGGCGTAGACATGGCTTCCATCTCTGCTGCCACAGTACAGTCAGAGATGGGTACTACAGACGCCCACTCACCACTCGGGCAGCAGGGGTGTGTAGCCAGAGGGCTGGGCCACGGATGTGTTCCCCGAGACCTCACTTGATGACTTTGTTTACTGTCTGTTGGATACCCCTGTCTGCAAGGGAGGCTGGGAAATGTAGTCTTTCACTTGGCCTCAAGCCCAGGGTCATCTTACTAAGGAAGAAGGAGAGCATGGATACACACAGGAAGCTGGGGTCTCTGCCATGTCCCCATGCTCCCTGCAACCTCTAGAAGATACTTTGTTAGGTGCCGTGGAGTCGGGTCCAACTCATAGTAACCTTCTGTACAACAGAAGATAACACTCCCTGACACTTTGGCATGCCTGGTATTCATAGGGTTTTCAATGGCTGATTGTCTCATGAGTGGGCTGCCAGTTCCTTCTCCCACTTTTGACATGGTGGAGATTGAACTCAGGGCCTCAGAGAGCACAGAGCAGCACTTTACCAACTGAGCTAAACCCCAGCCCGGTATCAGATACTGTGGGAGATGATTAGCTATGTGCCTTCAACACAGTTCCTGGTTGGGTTTAATTCTTTAAGTGATAGGGGTTTGTTAGCGGCTGGAGTTGCCATCTGCCAGTAAGGATTTTAGGTCTCACTTAGGGTTATCTCTTATATACAAAGTCTCTCAGTTCTCTTTTATTTCTGTAAGGCAGTGTAGAAATGGCAGCTTATCTGCCTGCGGGTTTCAGGGAGATTTTCTTTCCGTCAGAATGTTTTGGTCTGTCACAGCAATTTCTAGCATGAAACTTTAGGAAATTATGTGATGCACACATGGCCAATATCAACTCCAGGCCTCAGTGTTGATCTTACTTTTCTGTGCAGCGAGCTGAAGGGTGATTGGACTCTGTGGACACCCCTGACAGAGATTGGTTAGGCACAGTGGTTGGGGGGTGGGGGTGTGCGCGGCACTTGTGTCCATAGGTAGGAGATGAGCTGTCCACTTAACGGGAAGGTGGTAGTCCACGGTGTTGAGTGGTCTGAGGCAGTCTTTGCAGAGCCTCATCTTAGGGCTGGCAGCTGTTAGACGAGGTGGAGCAGAGTTGATCTTGGCTTTGGGTACCCAGTACACAGCGTGGGTCAGCTTGGGCGGTACATTAGTTAGAGTACTGCCAGGAGAACAGAAGCCACACTTAGTTAGTTTAACAGAGTCGCGTGTAGGAGATTGGTTCAGCAAGTGTCCGAGGGCTGGCAGAGCAGAAAGGGAGCAGTCGGGACTCAGGTGATGTTTGCAGGAAACAGCTGCCCTCAGGCCCCCAGAGGAGCAGGTGTGGCGCTGGGAGCCTGCGTCTGGGAATGTGGATTGAAGAGGGACCAAGGGCCCTTTGCTGCTGCCAGGTAACCACTGCTGGGCAACCCTCCCAGGCTAGCCAGCCCACAGGAAGAGCGAAGTCTTGCCTGCTGTCTTCTTCCTTCTTTTCTCCCTCCGTTGTCCCTGGGGGCAGAGCTTAATAGGCTGAGGAGAAACGCGTTTGCGGGGTCTCAGCCCCAGCATCCCAGAGCTGATGCGTGGATCAGTGCCAAGGCTTATTCACCAGCTTGGTTTGCCTCCTGAGTGGGAGTGGTCCCTGAGCTGATCTAGAAGCATTTTAGGCCTGGCAAGCATTTAGGCAACTCAATCTGTTCTTGAAAATGAGTGGTTCATTGGCCCACATGGTAGCCAGTGTTACGTATAACGTGGTCTCTTCTGCGTTATTTCTTCTGGATGTGGAAAATATCCAACCAGAGTCTTCGAGCATGTGCTTGAGAAAGTACTCTCAGGCAAAGCCCCGAGGGTCAGCGTCTCCCCAGGCCGTTTCCATTGCTTCCTCTAGTTTCTAAGTCTTCTTCAAATTGACTGAAGATTAGGTTTTGGCAGAAGGAGGAGCAGGCTTAGAATCTGTTAGTGGTTTATATGTATAGAGAACATGAGATCTTGAGTTGGGGAGTCCTGGGTTCAAAATAGTGACTTTGTGACCTTGGGCAATTTACTGAACTTGTGTTAAGTGTGGCTTTCTCATAAGAAAGGTGTGGATAGAAAAAAAGAAAGAAAAATACCGGTGATACCACCTACCCGCCAAGCTATTAAAAACATTGAATCATTAATTTACTAGACATTTATATATAGTACCTGTAAACCCCAGGGTAACCTATTAAGAAAACAACTCAGAAATTTATAGTAAAAGGAAACGCAAGAGAATTAAAATGCTGCACTGGAAAATATGTATTGATAAAAGAAGGCAAGAATGGAGGGAATAAGGAACGTAAGACATACAGAAAACAGCCAAATGGCAGAAATAAGTCCTTCCTCCTCAATATTTATGTTAAATGGCTGGATTAAATTCTCCAGTTAAAAGGCAGATACCAACAGAACAGATTTTAAAAACCATGGTCCAACTCCCTGTTGTCTACAAAAGACTCAACTTTAGATTCAGATGCAGGTAGGTTGCTCAAGAAAGGATGGAAAAAGATATTCTATGGAAACAGTAACCAAAAGAGAGCTGAACTAGCTAGCAATGCCCAAGCCAGGCAAAATAGACTTCTAGGCAGAAATGTTACTAGAGACAAAGAAGGGCATTCCTTCATGGGAGAAGGATCGACCCATCAAGCAGACAGCTGGGGCTGGGCACCTGGTTAAGTAACAGGTACCCCTGAGTCTTCTCCTCTTGCCCATTCCTGCCGTCCCACAGATGGAGCGGTGGAATTTTAGGTGCTGCCTGTGCGTGGTCTCGTAGCATAGCACCTCTTCCTTCCCAGGGCAGGAGGCCGAGTTGAAATCCTGGCTGGAAAGCCACCTCTCGCTGATGTCATCTCTCCCTCCCTTCCGCACAGGTACGAAGATGCCCTGGTCCTCTTGCTTACAGAGGTGTTGAATCGAATCCAGTTCAGATACAACCAGGCCCAGCTGGAGGAGTTGGATGATGAGACTCTGGATGATGATGTAAGCACCGCATGGATTGACTGCTGAGTCTCTGAGAGACAGGGGTCAGGACGGAGCCTGGGCTGCTCTGGAAACCTCTTAATTACCAGCACGGTCGGGGTTGAAGTTGTGCATTTGAAAGCTGTTATGATCTCCACTGGTGTCCATCCCCTGGGGACTGTAAAGAGTGCTTTCCAGGGGTTGTGCCTGTATAGACCACCACTGTGAGGAGGGGAGCAGGTGTATGGTGAGCTGTGCTGTAGGGAGAATGCAGCATCTATCTCCCTCCCCCTGTACTCCTACATCTGCTCTCTTCCCCTGACCAGACTGGTGGAAGTGCGGGGGTTACGAGGTATTTAAATAGGGTTGGAGTGGAACAAAGTCTGTTGGGAGTGTATTTTGTAAGCTGAGTTTTTAAAATCAATCTTGAGTATATTGATGCTGCCCTGCCCAGCATTGATCAGGAAAACGTCTCGGAGGGCACCACACCAGTACTCCTTTCTCCTGACCACCGGCACTTTCAAATGTCAAGTCATTGCGGTCATTCTTCAAATGAATGACTGTGCTGTGGTTACAACCTTAGACAAGCAAGGACAAAGATGCTGTGCTTGGCGCCAGATGGCCTGGAGTTGAGTCTTGCAGCTTTGGGCACGGAGGATGGGGTTGTAGGCAGTGAGTTTCTCTCGTCTCCCCAAGAGGGCGTGGCCTGTCCTCCTGACCCGTGTTGAGAGTTAACACTAGGCAGCACGTGGGGAAGGGGCGGTTGTGCAGGACACGGGGTGCTTGGTGGACTTGAGTTGCACTCACGGGCGATGATTTAGGCCAGTGCGCCTTAACCTTCAGCTTCGTAAGAGACACAGACCCTGGTTCTGGAGGTTTGGAGTGGGAGCCATGGAGTTGGCACTGCTGACAAGCTAGGGATGCCGATGCTGCCCTTCTGTGGGCCACTTCCTGAGTGGCGCTGAAACTTAGCAACAGACTGTCTCGGAAGGGCATGAGTGCCCAGCTGCTGTAGATGGGCTGATGTAAAGGGCACTCCAGTCTCTCACAGGTGGCTCTCTGATCTCTGCACACCTGTGACCCCAGGGGAGAAAGTGGGTTATTCTATGTAGATCATTTGCTTTCTGAGGAAATAGGTTGTTATGAAAGAAATCAATTTTTTGGATTAAAAAGCAACTATAGTGTGGCTTTTAAAAAGCATCAAATAACCTGGTTTTATCATTTTTCATTTCTTCAAAATTTCACGTCTAAGAGTAGACTTGAGGCACAAGGGAGGCTGGCAAGCTCAGGGTGGTGGGATTTGCCCTGTCCGGGAGAGCTGATGCCTTTGTTTCCCCTGCAGCAGCAGACAGAGTGGCAGCGGTACTTACGCCAGAGCTTGGAGGTGGTGGCCAAAGTGATGGAGCTGCTTCCCACACACGCCTTCTCCACCCTGGTAACGCAGCGCCTGAACGGGAGCGAAGACTAATTGTTCCCGCTCGTACACATGGCTTTGATACTTGTCTGTCCATCTGTCTGTTTCTCTTTCTTTTTCTACCTCCCCTCCCCTACATATAATTTTTTCCTCTCAGTGCCAGGAACGGACTCCAGGGCCCTCAGGAGTGCTATGCAGGCACTCTCTCACTGAGCCACATCCTAACTTTTTTCCCCAGAGAATAATAATTACCATAACTGACCTTTGAATTGACATTTTTATTTGAATTAACTTTTTGGAAGCCTGAGTAGGCTGGGATATAATGTGAATTTTCTGAATGCCTCAATGCATTCATCAGTAGCCCGAAGGTTGGCAGCCACACGGAGGTGGCATTTGTAAAAAGTACATTGCTGCCAGCCTGGCCTCTGTTGAGCTCGCTCTTGACGGGTGGTTGGCTCTCGCCTGTGCTTATGCGCTGGAGCCTTCCGTCGGGATGATTCCATTCCCTGAACAGTGCTGGTGATTTGCAGAGGTTTCACTAAACCTGTCTCCTCCTCAGAGGCGAAGTAACTCATGGGGGACGCTTTGGCATGGGCAGCCCCGTTGCACGGTGTCCACGCACGAAAAGTGCCATTTCCCTTTGCCCTCTGCCCGGTAGCCACCTTCTTATCTTGTTTTTTATTAATAATATAGTAGCTTTAGAAAGAAAGATCCCCTCTCGTTATAAAGTCCTATCTGCTGTGGGACTTGCAAGTGATTGGGCTCATCTTTTCCCTTGGTTGTGCACGTGAACAAAGTACGTTCGATTTCTCGCAAGGGCGGGACTTGCAGGGAGACGTGGCCCCATCTTAGCTCATGTGGGGGTTTTATGTCCTTTGCCAGGGATGCCACAGGTACCCCTCAGCATCCTTTGCTTTATTTAAAAAACAATCAGGCCGACTTGTTTTCTTCCTAATTGTGTGTTAACTGGTGGTTTAGCCGTGGAGCTTGTTGGGGGTCCTGGAGGGGGGCCGCCACCTCCTCCCAGCCGCGGGCAGGGTTCCTGGAGAGGTTGTGTCGTGTGCCTCTCCCTGTGTCAGTGCTCTACTGCTGCGAGGCTTTCAGAGCCCGCGTCCATGATCTCCTCACTTTCCTCTCTTTGTTTGCAGTTCCCAGTTCTTCAGGACAATTTAGACGTTTACTTGGGATTGCAGCAGTTTATAGTGACTTCCGGGTCAGGTAAATCGGTTTTATTTTCACATTTACCCTAACATTAAAAAGAAACTACGCTGCTGGATGATTGCCGCCACCCTTGCTGCCATAGTGTGACTTCTCCCCTGCAGTTCCTCAGCCCCATGTCTCTCCCCACTGCGAACCAGGGAGTTTTTCAAAACCTCATGACCTAGGAGAAGCTGAGGGGAAGGAAAGATGAGGCCGTGACGTTGTATTACCAGGAAGTGTTTGGAGAAGCAGCAGTTTAACCCGGAGAGGAAGGATTATTAGAAACCCCAGAGTGTTTCCTTGTGTCCATCAGAAGAGCAAGTATATGCTGGACAGAGAGTGGTCTTGGGCGCAGTGGTGGCTGGAGAAGGAAGGACAGGGGAGGCTCTAGAGTCCTTGAGTCTGGCCCCATGCTCCTGCCCTGCAGGGCCCCCTGCGAAGGCTTTGCTGCTGCTCACACCCCGGGCCGTGTTGTTGCTGGGCTCTGTGGCCCTCTCCCCGTCCCTAGAGGTCTTGCTGCCCTTGTTTCCCAGAGGACACTGATGGTTGGAGATGTTGATTCACCCTGGGCTTCGCAGCCGGGTAGTGCAGGTCCCAAGTGGTGGATGACAGGGAGTGATGAAGAGGTGCCCTATCTGGTAGTCATTTCTCCAGCTGCAAACTCCAGGGACTTGGGGTCCCACGTGCCTTCCCAGCCCTGTCCTCTCCTCTGTACCACTTCTTGCTGCTCCCCACTGGTATTTCCTTATAGGATGTGCACTTGGCCCAGCCTGCAGCCCCTCTGCCAGGTCACTGTGGTTTCCACCTGGCATCGGGCTGCCCAGAGTCCAGCCCTGTCCTGGGTGGGCTTGTCTTTCAGGCAGGGCCTCCCTGGGGCAGGGACTCTTTCTCTGAGGCTGCGTGTCTTGGTGGCCCCTAACAACTTGTTTCTATGACTGTTAGCTTCCTAATAGTTCAGTGGGCCCCGAGAGGCTGATGGAATTGACATGCCTGAGACACCGGCTCTGGCTTTGTAGGCAGGGTAAAAACAGCTTGCATAGACTTTAAAAAGGCACTTCAGAATAGACATGCCTGTGAAATGCCTGTCATCACAGATGAAAATCACTTGACTGGATAAATGCTAGATGTTTCCAGAATCTGTTGCTGG
The DNA here is from genome assembly GCA_007922755.1 of Pedetes capensis. Taxonomy (NCBI): domain Eukaryota; kingdom Metazoa; phylum Chordata; class Mammalia; order Rodentia; family Pedetidae; genus Pedetes; species Pedetes capensis. The sequence continues at coordinate 17,681 of VMDO01003187.1, forward strand.
GAATAATGATGCCCAAGTAGTTTCTCCCTCAGGGCCATTATTCAAATGCGTATGTACTGCAGACCCTAAAGAAGTTGTACTTGACCTGTGTTAAAAAAAAAAACAAAAACCAAGTGCATACTCATCCCGACAGACTCCCGAGTTTCCTATTCATTGGTATGGTTGACTGTTTTTCCCTTTATATTATATTGAGTCATCTTTAAGTGAAAATCTGCAGTGAGCCTTTAATCCTTTTTCTGAGACTACTGGGAACTGAGAGGCCCCCATCCTAGGGGAAGAATCTGATTTATTTTCTTCTAAATCAAATATCTTGTACCTGCCCTCATTGCAGTCCATTTACTGGCAATTTCACAGGGCACTTAGCCCTTCCAGATCATTTGTAAACCTCTTTCTCAGCACTGATCCTTGCTGTACACTCCAGAGGCGAAACCTCTCAGGCCAGAGAAAGCCTTCCTTCCTGTTTTACAGTGATTCTTGTCCAGGACGGGGCATCCCCTGCCCTAGTACCTCAGCAGCCAAGTTTCCAATGCAAAGCTGTGAAAACTGAGACTGGCTCCCATGGCCCTTGGCCCCTAGTGACCCCCCTGCTGTGCTGGTCAGCTTGCTACCTCTCGGCAGAACCACGTTACTGTCCCCTGATAGGTTATCTGGCCCTCTTCCCATTGCATTGACCCTGTAGCCCAGGCTTTCCTTCTTGGGTCTCCTCCAGAACCCGGAGGTGGGCATTGGGCAGTGCTTCCCCTCTTCTGATACTGTGCCACGTGGGACACTTAGTGTTGTTTGATAGCAGTGAAACCTGGTGGCTGTCTCCTTGTAAGGTCCTTCTTTAAGTGGCTCCTTCTTTGTTCTCCTGCTCCTTGGAATGCGACCTCTTGTGACACTGTGGCTAAAGTGTCCCCTTTCTAGCTCCTGTCTGCCTTTGGTGGCTGTCACAAGCACCATTGTTAGCCCTCGGTTTGGACATTGGTGTAGGATCAGAGGCCTCAAGCCTGCTGCTTCATCCGCCCTTTCCTCCTGGGAGGTTCCCCCTTGCTGGTTTCCTCCCCACGGCTGCTGCCTGTCTGTTCACTTTTAAATACCCTGGGGACCGTGAGGAGATGGCACTCTGGAGGTGCCCTATCCCTCTGGGCTTGTCGTCCTTTCCCTCTGCCCCAGGTGCTGTGCTGGCTACTGGGCACAGTGGCTCAGCAGGAGTGGCTTGTGGCCCCTAAGGAGGCATACTTGCTGGTGATCTTGGAGCACCAGGGCAGGAAGGCTGCTGACAATCAGAGCGCAGGTTTGAAAAGTATTAAGGGATGGAGGTGCCCAGGCCTGGGTCTCAGTGCCCTGTCCCACCTGGCGCCTCCGGTGCGTGGGAGGAGCATGTGGGTGGATCCGGGTCTCTGCCCAGCTCGACTGCCCCCACCTTCTTCTGTCTTAGTGGACGTTTGTGAGGAGAGGGTCCCCAGCGCGGAGGGGACTCAACGGAGGACATCTTTGTCCTTTATCTTAGTGTCCTTCTTGCTAGGTTCGAATACATGTGAAAAGTAGTTTCAGACCTCAGGCACGAGCTTTTCAGGGTTCATAATAATTGCAAGCATTGAATAATGAACACTTTGTAGTTTATAGGATTTCTTATGCATTCTAACTTGGTCCTTAAAATCATGAATTAAATGGTGGCATTTTTTTCCCCATTTTAAGGTGAGGAAGAGTCTAGTGAGGCGTAGAGCCAGGAAGCGGCAGGGTCCCGTGTCCTTTATCCCATACTGTGCTGCCCTTTGAGGGATGGAATGTGGAGCACACCCTGCTCACTCCAAGGGCGGATCTGTCAGCCCGAGGGGTTTTGTGCTGAGACGGCCTTGTTCGAGGGCTGCTAGCTTAGTGCTGTAGCTCTCCCCAGGAAGAAGGGGCGCTGAGGGCTGGGCCTCCCTGGCGTGCTTCTCCATGTGAAGGCAGTGATGTCACGGCCTTACCAGGACTGAGAGGAGTCAGAGAGGCTGGTTGGTGTTAGCACAGCCCCGGCCACCTGTCCTGTCCCGGGCTGTGGGGCCTTTGTGGGTACAGCTGCGGGAGAGACTGTGCTGAGGGTCACCTGTGTGGCACGCTGTCCCTTGAGACTTGGGGTGCTATGTTGCAGGGCCCCGGCTGAGCATCACGGCGGAGAACGACTGTCGGCGCTTGCACTGCTCGCTGCGGGACCTGAGCTCCCTGCTGCAGGCCGCAGGCCGCCTGGCCGAGCACTTCACCGGGGACGCCTTCGCTGCCCGCTTCAGGGATGCCCTCACGGTGGTGGAGAGGTAGGCCAGCCGGGCCCACAGCCACTGTCTCGCCCTGCCCATCACTTCCCGTGGCCCCAGCTACTGCCATGCACAGGGAATATGCAGCAAGTGACCATCGGCCTCTTTGCTCTTTAGGAAAACAGGAGTGGACTCAGAGGCCTGGTGGATAAATGGCCAGGTCTCACTGTAGAGGAGAAAGTGACATTAAGAATACCCTCCTGCTGGGCGTGGTGGCTCACGCCTGTAATCCCTGCGGCTTGAGAGGCGGAGGCAGGAGGATCTCAAGTTCGAGACCAGAGACAGTCTGTGTAACTTAGTGAGACCTGTCTCAAAAAAAAAAGTTAAAAAATGGGCCAAGGGTGCAGCTCAGTGGTCCAGCACTTGCAAAGCATGCAAGCACAAGGCCCTGGATTCAACCCCAAGTACTGGGGTGGGGTGCGGGGTAGATGCTCTCCTTATGGGGGCTTGTGTCAGTGTCACATAGGCAGCTGTATGCCGGGGGTCACCTTTGTGGTCTGGACTGCAGCAGGGGCCTAGGAGGTTGACTGAGCAGCCTCTAGGCCTGGCTGGAGAGCGGGCTCCGGCGTTGCACCTCCAGGCACCTGCCTTGCCATATCCCCCGTGTCCCTCGAACAACACACAGCTGCCCAGGCTGACAGCGCACATAGTGTGCTAAGGCTGGTGTAGGCCAGGGCTGAGTCACGCCATTTCCTGGAAGCTGGGGCATTGAGGAGAATGAAGTTGGGCAGGCACAGGTCCAGCCCAGAGGCCAGCCCCCAGTGCTTTCGTTGGTGCAGTGGCCTCATCCCCGGCTACCCACAGGGACACCGAGCCCTGAGAGCTGAGTCTCTCAAAGATGCCTCTTAGCTCACTAAGAATTTTAGGTTTCTTAGAAGCCAGGGTGATACTACCAATAACAGTAATGTGGAATAGGAGGAAGTTTTCCAAAGTGGGCTTGCAGTTTTATTTCATCTCATTCCACGCTTTGAGACCAGTATTGCTGTTTTCCTGTTGAGTAAATTGTGGCCCAGAGGTGGGGAGCACTTTGTGCAGTTCCCGGGGTTCATGCAGGGACCTGTGGGTTCACTAGATTCCTGAGTCTGAAGGGCACTGTCCTGACGATAGCATGTCCACCTCCGAAGTCTGTTTCTCATCCTGGTCCTTTGGTAGGTCAGTCTGCACTGAGGCTTAACAGACCCAGGACATGTCCCTCTGTGAGTACTGGAGAGGTGAACCCAAGACCCCTTGCATGGTGGGCAAGTGATCCACCATTCAGCTGCACCCCAGTCCCCCGAACTTGTCTGTTTTTCATGTTGAGACAGCGTCTTGCTAAGTTACGCAGTTTTCCTCTGGCCTTGAACTCGTGATCCTCCTGCCTTGTCCTCAGGGGCTGCTGGGATTACATATGGCATCGCCACGCCCGGCTGCGTTCAGACTTTGTGGCCGTGTGAGCAAGGCTGTAGTCAGTGTCCCCATGTGTAAATCTTCCTGCACCTCTCAGGTGGTTACTTGGATAAAAGTGAAGGGCTAGAGTTGAGTCTTTTCTGGGTGGAAGGAGTCTGCCGTGGGGCTTCTCTTGGTACCACGTTCACATCCTGCGTTCAGTCCTCGCGCTGAATGTCCTTCCTCGCCCGCTTCTTACCAACAGGTTGGTCAAAGTCACTCTGTACGGATCTCAGATAAAACTGTACAACATTGAAACAGCCGTGCCATCGGTGTTGAAACCTGACCTCATTGACGTGTAAGTAGAGCGTGGTGTCTGTGCTCCTCAGAGGAGACCTTGTCCCCTGCCTCCAGATGGTTTGGTGCAGAGAAAGGAGCTGTAGTGGCTTCCATGACTACGGAGGAGATTTAAACCCCCACCCCTGAAAAGGAGTGAGATTGTTAGCTTGTAAGTGGAGGGTGGAGCGTTGGAGGGAGGGGTTTTGTCCTGCCCCTGAGAGCAGGGACCAGTGCAGGCCAAGTGCAGCCACGCAGCTGGGGAGGGGCCTGAATGTCCACAGGGGCTGATGGCAGCGCCTCACATGCCATGAATCTTGTCCTGCGACCATTCACTGGCACTGCGGGGGCGTGGGAGAGACAACCGCCTCACGCTCCCCAGGTGGGTGGACAGCAGATTGGGCCTGGGGGAGCTTCTGCCTATCAAGCAAGCAGCGGAAACCATCTGGGGAGCCTCTGGCTACTTCAGTCCACTTCTGGCACTGCCTGAAGAGAGGATCAGATCCCACAGGGTCAGGGCTTCATCCCCATGACTGTTCCTGCCCAGCCCCTTCCTGATGCCCATCACAGGCCCTGGCTGGTTTCCCTGTGTTTCTGAACGACGGCCGTCAGTTGGCCTCCCCACACCTCCTCCTCAGGTTGGATTAATTTGCTAGAGGCTCCGTTTAGCGCCAGTGAAGGTGGATGGGACAGGAAGATACAGGGATGGGGCACAGGGCTTCCACGCCCCCTGCAGGCAGCTGTCTGGTCCCTGTGGGTGTTTATGGAGGCCTTCGAGTGGAGGCATGCTGGCTGGAGTAAACCCTCCAGGGCACCCTCAGTCCCCTGGAGGCTGGTGGGGCTGAAGCCCTCTGCTCACAGGTCCAGTTCTCCTGGCAGCTGGGCTTTCGTCCCGTGGTATCTGAGGACTTCCCGAAAGTCCTCGTAACATACGCTCCCCTGTGTTTGAGAGGACTTGTTGACCCTTTGAGGGCTCTGAAGCTGCTGGAGAAACTGAGGACAAAAGGCCAAATATTGTATAAGTAAAGGTGCCCTTCTCGCTGCCATCCTGGGGCGACCGCAGGGACTGTGGGATCTGTGAGCCAAGAAGCCTCAGACTAGGCCAGAGCATACCGCGAGGCTGCAGTTGGGTGCAGAGGGTGCTGGGGGAGTTTGGGCCGGAGCCTCAGGGTATTTCGAAGCGAGACATCAAGGACCACACCTGGAGAAGGTCTGTAGACGTAGGAAACCATTGGGAAAGAGCCACGGACGGGACGGGAGGGGAGGAGGAGACTGCAGAGGGGCCGTTTCCTAGCGCTCACTGCCAGAACGCCTGCTGCAGACCGCTGTGTGTGGGGGGGACTGGGAAAGCTGCCCTGCTCCCCACCGCCAGCTCTTGTCAGTAGAGCCTGGGAGGACAAGCCACAGGTGGGCGAGTGTGCTGGGGTTGCCTCCCTCTGTCCCTCCTTGTCTTCCTTTGTTGTATTGGAGAATGAACCCCATGCAGGCTAGGTAAGTGCGGTACCACTGAGCTACCATTCCCCATCCCTTTCTCCCTCGAGACAGGATCTCGCTCTGTAGCCCAGGCTGCCACTGGACTCTCAGTCCTCCTGCCTCAGCTTCCTGAGTGCCAGGATTACGTGGTGTGTTCCACAGCTGGTTTAGAGAGCCCCTGCCCCAGTCCTGGTGGGTTGAACCCAGGGCTTCATGCATGGTAGGCAAGTGCTCTACCCCCGAGCTGCATTTTAGTTTTGATTTTGAGACAGCCTTGCTCGGTCGTGCAGGCTGCCTCTGGCCGTGAACCATGAGCTTCCTGCCTCAGCCTCCCAAGTCACTGGGATGCCAGGCGTGGGTCAGGGCGCCCACCTCACTTAAAGATGTGAATTGCCTGTTTTTCAATTCTGGAGTGAGGGGACACTTAATTCTATAAAGTAGAATAAGTATTTCATTGAGCTGAGCAGAGGAGGTTGATTTAGAGACAGAAGAGACCTGACAAAGCAGAAAGAAAACAAAACAGAGGAGGGGTCATTTCAAAGTTACCTTCCTCGGGCAGCAAGGGTAGGGAGACGGAACAATGGAAAAGTAACTGGCTGGTACCGCTGGGCTCCTTCAGCTTTCCTTTTTTGTGTAAGGATTAAGGCAGAGGGGACTTCACGTCCATGCCCTTTGAAGCTGCTCTGTTTGGGAATTTGGCCTGCTACTTCTCTGATCCTGAACTGCTTCTGATGTGGACCTTTAGCTTCGCTGACTCCATTGTGATGGTTTTAGCCTGTGTTGGGGCCGAGGTCTGTTGGTGCGCAGCAGCAGGAGCTTAGTCCAGAAGAGTGGCCTGCTGTGACTGACTTTGTGCAGGGTGTACTGGCACCCAGTCCTGCCCGTTCTCACAGGAGAGCAGCAGAGCTGAGCAGCTGTGGCGGTGTGGCCTGCACAGCCTGAGCCTTGCCGAAAGGTCTACGGCTCCTCTCCTAGAGCATGTGAGCTTCCGGTTAAAATAAATGGTGGACAGAGAGTCTTTCTTACTGTGGAATTACACCTTGTTTTTATTTTTATTTTTTAAATATTTTTTTCTTTTTGAGAATTAGAAGCTGGGAGGCATCCCCTGAGCAAGCTGTCAATCCAGTCGTGGACGTGACAGCTTGCAGTTTCGGGAGGTCTGAGAGCCCTCCTTTCCCGCGAAGGCGCTCTAAATGGCCATACTGACTGAAGTTGCTAGGCGCCAAGGACGACCTCCATGTCCTTCCTCCACAGGTTTTGTACTTAGACCTTAAGTAAAGTGAAGGTGGTCAGTGGCTTCTGAATATATGATACACGATGAATTTCAAACTGGCAGTGCCTAGATGTTCTTACTTTAGGGTCCTTAGTACCTTGACTTCCTCAGCTTCTCGTTTTAAAACAGTTCAAACCTATGGAACATGAGGGAAACCTTAGGCTAAACACCCTTGTGCCTGTAGCGTCGGCAGTTGTGAATACTTGGCCCTCTTGTGCTTTCTCTCTGCGCAGACACATGCATACACGTTTTTTCCTGAACCATTTGAAAATAAACTGCAGGCAACTTGTCTTTCCCTTGCTAGTCTTTTCAGCACGTGTCTCCTGGGATAAGGTCATTCTTCTGCATAACCATAACACCATGGTCAGCTTTCACAGATTTAGTGGGTGGTCTAATATGTAGTCTATATTTTAGGTTTCCCCAGTTGTCCCAGGAGTTCCCTTTATATGTATTTTTTGGATCCAAGGTTTCATCACGAACCTCACATTCAGTTTGTCTCCTGTAACCTAGCATGGTCCCCGATTGTGCCCATATGTGTGCGTGTTCACGTGCGCAGATGCGAGAGGCTTGTGGAGATGGAGAACAGTTTTTCCTCTCGCATCGTATCAGGGCCCACTTGATGCTAAGTGTCAGGGGGACATGGAGTCTTGTCCCCTCCCTCTCTCCACGGACAGCTCCCTGAAGCAGTGCTGCCACTCACACCCAGGCTCGGGGTTTAGTGTTTTGTCCACTCAGAGGAACCAGAGCTTCGTGGATTGCTCCAGGTCTGGGCCGGGCAGTCCTGGGGAATCTCAAGGAAATGCGTGGACAATTTCAAGGACCTGGGAGGAAGACACACAAAGGCTGGCTTGAAAGAGAGTTTCCTGGCCAAACTTTGACAGTTAGATCATCAAGAAAACATAAGAGTGATTAAAAGATTATACCACATTGAATGATATGACTCTATGTATTAATATTGATTAAAACAAAAGATGAGGGGGTGGAAAGCTCTTTTTGTAGAAGAAGGCCAGCAAATGACCAGAAAAAGCAAACATGGAATTGGAAAAATCCATGCAGCTAGCAATGTGACAGCGATTGAGTCAGGGATCCCTGAGGGTGCCCAACCTGTGGGGAACACTGTTTATATTCATATCAAAGTATTACCTTCCAGATTACTTAATGGTTATTTCCTCAGGGAGAGACCACGATGAGGTATTCTACAAGATCTGGTGTTTGAAGCTCTGAGGTAGCTGGCTTAGGTTTGTGAAGTTCAATGTTCGTCTTTCATGAACCGAGAGTCTTTCTGATGTGTATTTTATTACACGTGTGATGCAGTACAGCTTTTGCAGAAACCAGGGACAGTGATTGCCACCTCAGGTCTCTAGCAAGGTAGAGGACATAAGGGAACCTTCACCCTGTCGTCTTATGTCACAGCTTCAGTTACAAAAGCTGGGTTAGTTGGTGCTTGTCCACATCTTGGGCTGCAGCTGGGGTGTTTCTGCTAGCTCTCAAGTCGACACGTGATCACTGAGAGTTGTTGATTCTGTTGTGTGATCTGCCACCCTCTCGGGTGGCCTTGGTTGTTCCATGCCCTGGAAGTTTGAGTAGGACCTGACAGACGCTTTCCTGATGGCCGCCCATATTCTGGGCACTGTGGGCCATGGCAGAGGAACGGTGTAGTTTTAGGGCCATGTGAGTGGGTTAACTGCCACGCTGTCACTGTGTCCTGGACTAGCCAGCAAGCAGAATGGGCGGGACTCTGCTCCTGTGGAAACAAGTTCTGTGCTGCCGCGCGCGTGTTTGCCTGACGCTTTCAGATCCCGCTTTCCTTCCTCCACAGGCATGCCCAGTCGCTGGCTGCGCTCCAGGCCTACTCCCACTGGCTGGCACAGTATTGCAGCGAAGCCCATCGGCAGAACACGCAGCAGTTCGTCACGCTCATCTCTACCGCCATGGATGCAATCACCCCTCTGATCAGCACCAAGGTCTCGAGACGCAAGCACTCCGCCCTTTATCTAACTCTGTCCTTCTGTCTGTGTGCCTGCTTACCGTGAGCCCAAGGATTAGAAGTGTTCTGTCATCTTCCCTTTAGTTGTGGGCCATGCACATTTGGATGTTACTTTGGGTCTTAGTTTTCAGAGTCCTGTGTAAGCACTGCTGGCACTTGGTTGGTGTTGCTTCCAGACTTATTTCTAGGTTTTTATAAGCATAAGTGAGAGTTTGGAGATAGTTAGCAATGTAGCAGCTTTTACCTGATAGTCTGCCTTCATTCCTTTTATGTACAAAGAGCAGCTTCCGTGTTTCATATTGCCCAGTGCTGTTCTTTTATGGAGATGTATTATGACTTTTCATTTTGGAAAATTTCCCTCTTCTGCACACATGCTAGTGAGTCTAGCATGGATTCCCAGAGCAGAATTACTGAGCAAATGCTGCAGACATGTAAAATTTGACAGATTCTACTAAGTTGTCCTTCACGAAGAGTGATCCTTTCCGTGACTGGACTACACCGAGGCTTGTTTTTGTTACTGTGTTTCTCTGTAGCGTCATCACACATGGCATTTTGTACCACTTTTAACTATGTATTGTTTTAATGAGGACATGGTGTTGTTTTCCATAACTTTATGTTGTATTTATAATTGTAATTTGTGGAAGAGTTATCATAACTCTATGGAGTATGTGCCGTAATTTACCCAGCTGTTGCTCCACTTTCAGGCTGTCTCCATTAAAAAAAATTATTACAAATAATTTTGAAATGCATGCATTCATGAATGTAGTGTTATCCTTTTAGGTAATTTCCTTAGAATAAGTGGAGACTATGGTGTTCAAAGCTACATTCTTGGAAGCTGTAATAAGGTTTCCCTCCTGGGTCATTTTGTGTGCCTTACTCTACTCTTTGGTGTGCCGTTCACCACCCTCTTGCCAGGATTATGTGTGAACTGTGCCAGGCCTCCTTGAGGTAGGGGGTTGTAGCTAAGCAGTAGAACGTGTGCCACATGCGCTCCAGGTCTCAGGTTCAGTTCCTGATTGTTCCTCCCCAAGAAGTTTTCTCTTTTGTTAATTTTTATTTTATTGTTTATTTATTTGTTTGTTTATTTGCAGTTTTTAGGGGTTGGACCCAGGGCCTTGTGTATACTTTGCAAGTCCTCTGCCACCTGGCTGCAAACCCAGTCCATTTTTTATTTATTATTTTGAGTCAGGGTCTCAGTTACACAGGCTGCCTCAGCCTTCCGAGTCACTGGGATTCCGTGTATGTGCCATTGTGCCCGGCTCTCTTTTGCTAATTTGAAAGTAACAGTGATACTTGAGCCAAGTTTTGGTTAGGCACATGGAGGTGAGAGAAGTAGGAGAGCCAGGCGTGACTGATGGAGTGCGGGGAGGGCTGAGTGAGACCTTGGCTGGGTGGGGCCAGAGGAGTGAGGTGGGGAGTCTGCCTTGTATGAAAGGGAGCCAGGGCAGGGGGCGTGCCATGTGGCGTGGTGGCCTGGGGGCAGCCACTGTAGATTGTTGAGCTGAGGCGTGGCTGAGTTCCAAAGGCCCAGTGACTGGGAAAGAAGGACCTCGTGATGCAATGACCTGGCTTGAGGCTGGGGCTAGGGATGTAGCGAAGGAGACAAGACCATGTGGCTGAGTGGCCACGAGGGAAACTTGAGGTAGCGTTTCAGTGGTCGGGGGTGGCGGCCGAGAGTCATGCATAGCGTGTGGCTGCTGCACTCAGCTTCTCCTGGCTGGGGCACGGGGCGAGCTGACGTGGCCTTTTCTAATTCTAGGTCCAAGAGAAGTTGCTGCTGTCTGCGTGCCACTTACTGGTCTCCCTGGCCACCACCGTGCGGCCCGTGTTTCTGATCAGCATCCCTGCCGTGCAGAGGGTGTTCACCAGGGTCACCGATGCCTCTGCCCAGCGCCTCTCTGACAAGGTCAGACGCCGGGCACCACGAGGCGCACATCAAGGGATGCTGAGGCCGAGGAGGCTGCTTTGCTTTTGTACTCAGTGCTTAGGGCCACGCCAGCTGGCTGGACGGCTGCATCAGGGGCTCCTGCTGGCCCCGTGACTTTGTGCAGAGGCCTTGCAGAGGCCCGAGGTCAGGGTGCTGATTCGGCCAGGAAACTCTTCCCCACTGCAGGGGGTCCGGCCACTCTGCATATTGACATGTGGCCAGGCTCGTGAGAGGCCCTCTCGGCTCTCTGGCTCATCAGTCTGGCTGGTAGTGGTGGCACATGCTTGCTTTCTTAGGGCCGAGAAGCTCCCAGCAAGTGTATTCTCTAAGAAGCCTCCTGGGGCCTCAAGCTGGACATTTCACATAGGCATGAAGGGAGTGAGATGGGACAGAGAAGCGAGTTCTTCTGAAAACATGCATGCGGGCGCATGATGATAAGGGAGTGTCCTCGAAGCCCTGTTCTGTGTGGCTTCTCAGAATGTCAGAGGCAGCAGGATGGCAGGGGGCCGGGAGATTCCCTGTCCGGGGTGGAACTTCTCCACCTGCAGTGCTTTAGGTACAGGGTTAGATGGGACCTCCGAGCACGGCAAGGCTTCCCGAGGCTGGCCCAGGTATGCTCGGATGCTTGGCATGCGCTCGCAGTCCTGCCACTTCCTGCCGCTTCCCGCCTGCATTGCATTAGAGCCAGGCCACAGGCCCTGCCAGGTTGGAAGAGAGGCACCTGAGTCGAAGGCCTGTGGGAGCGCCACAGGCTGCGCCAGGCACAGCTGCCTGCTTTCAGCTGCCCTTTCCCTCTGACGGATGCCTTCGGGTCTCTTCTAGGCTCAAGTGCTGGTGTGCCGAGCCCTGTCTAACACCCTGCTGCTGCCGTGGCCGAATCTTCCAGAGAATGAGCAGCAGTGGCCCTTGCGCTCCATCAACCACGCTAGCCTCATAGCCGCGCTCTCCCGGGACTACCGCAGCCTGAAACCCAGTGCCACCACCCCACAGCGAAAGATGCCCCTGGACGATAGTAAGTGGTCCCTGCCCAGCGGTAGCCAGGGAGTTAGGCTGGCCCTGCTCTTCCTTTGTGCAAACGAGAATCGCACCTGAGGCTCACTCGGTGACTTCAGTTGTCCATAGTCGTAGTTGCTAAGCAGAAGAGTCAGGCTCAGGTGCTGTGGAATCCAGTTAGCACGTGCGCTGGACACATTTCTGTTAGGTAAAATGTAAAAGTGCCAGAGACCCTTTGGGCGTGGGGACACATGCTGGTAATCCCAGTGACTTGGGAGGTGGAGGCCAGAGGATAGCAGGTTTGAGACCCTGACTCAAAGTAAAAAAGTAAAAAAAGGGCTGGGGTGCAGCCCACTGGTAGAGCACTTGAAAAGTATGCAAGAGATCCCAAGTTCCACCCCAAAGAACTGCCAAGGGAAAAAAAAAATGCTGGAGACCTATGGAAGACGGTCAGGTGCCTTCCATCCAGAAGCCAAAGTCTGTGGTGATCATTGATCCCTCAGATTCCCATAGCTCCCCTCCACACTGGCAGAACGGGCTTAAGAACATTTCAGAGGTCTTGGAAGAGTTCACATATGGCACTTGAAGTCTCATGGTTTATATTAAATAAGGAGAAAACCATGAATCAGAGTGCTAGTGCACGTATATCAGATTTTTCCAAAACAATCTTTCTGAAATGTTACAGAAATAGTTGTAAAATAGGATCTGTTGTCACAATAAGAAAATAAGGAGACATTATTACATGATGTCATTTATACAATGTCAGCAGACATGTCTTGTGAAGTGCTATCAATAAGTACCCAGGGTTCTTTTTTCTTTCCTTTTTTTTTTCTTTTCTTTCTTTTTTTTTTTTTTTTTTGCAGTATTGGGGGTTGAACCCAGGGCCTTGCGTCTGCATGCTTTGCAAGTGCTGGACCACTGAGCTAAACCCAGCCCATTTTTTTTTTACTTTTTGAGACAGGGTCTTGCTAAGTTAGGCAGACTGCTTCTGGTCTCGAACCTGTGATCCTCCTGCCTCCGCTTCCGGAGCCGCTGGGATTACAGGCATGCGCCACCGCGCCCAGCCCTAGGGTTCTTCTTAAAAGCATTGTTTTTCTTACCTGAAGATTAACACATGCTCTTTGAACAAAAATTGGAAATAGAGTAATTTGAAGAAGGAAAAAGAAACTCCTAAATCACCAGTCGTGGTTCTTCAGAAAGTAGCCGTTTTACCCAGACTGTTGCTGTCTCCCTTGGCCTGCTTTTCAGGAAGCCCACTGTGGCACAGGTGGGCGGGGTGGTTGACACCCCAAGGACAGCCTGTGTTATAACTGTCATCAAACCTCCAGCTTTTACAGCATCAGTCCTCAAATCTGGGCTTTGTCGAATCCTGGCTGTATGTATTTTTCCAAAATTCAGTGACGTATCTCCTTCCCACATTCGCGTTGTGAGTTAGGGACTAAGTTATCCTGACTTGACCCGTGAAGAATCTGAGGGATGAGAAGATGAGCTAACTTGCCTGGGGGTGGCGAGCAGTAGTTGTGGAACATGGGGCGTGAGGCCTGAGGTCTCACCTTCTTACTTAGCAGTCAGATCAGTCAGCACAGATTTGGGGATGTCCCCTGGCAACTGACAACCCAAACTGTAGCCACTTGCTACAAGGGGACAAAAGTGACACCCTGTTCCTGTGGATGTCCAGGGGCAGCGAGCTCACTGCAGGCCCAGTGGGAAGGGCACGGGGTGTACTATGAGGGAGTGTTGACACTCTGTCTGCGTGGGACACCTGGGACCTCTCCCATTGTTGGTTAGAGCCAGGTGTGTGGCCATGACTTAACCTCTCAGCTCTGCGGGGCGTGAGGCCACCGAGTGGCGCTGTCATTTGTAGGGGCACTCAACTAACAGCTCAGTGATGGTTCTCGAATGTTTGCGGTGGGCAGGCCCTAGACCGAAAACTTTGCGCATGCTCAGTGTCGTGTGTGCCCCGCTCTCCTTCCACAGTGATGACATGATAGTTTGAAAAGTTTTCTTTTGCTCTCTCAGCTTTACATTTTGGAAAAATTGCAGACCTGCAGAGAGAATAAGGAAAAGATAACTGCTTCGCTCACCCAGAGTCACCAGTTGTTAATGTTTCACCACTTTTGTGCTTTCTGTCCCAACAAGTTTTTAAACACAGACTTTTAAAGTAAGATGCAGATGTGGACATTCATACCTGAACCCCCCCAACCTCTGCATAGGATGTGGCGTTCTCTCATGTAACCAAAGTACTGTGAGCACACCCACTTTGCGTTACTGCCTCTGTCTTCTTGAGAACATGGCTTTTAATTCTTTTTAATTTTTATTCTTTTGAGGGAGGGTCTCACCATATAGCCCAGGCTGGCCTGGAACTCACAATCCTCCTGCCTGTACCTGCTAAGTTCTGGGATTACACGTGGCACCACCACGCCTGGCTTTCATGGTTTTAGCATGTGCTATCCCTGTGGACGTACCACAGTTCACTTACCTGTTCTGTTATTACGCACATCCAGTGGGTTCCACGTTTTACTTTTATGTTTCCACGTGTAAACTGTGGTCCTTTGTTTTAGTAAGAGTCCAAGGTCATATGTGGTCTCTTGACTCCAGTGCTTCCCCAAACTGCTTCCCTGGGGCCTTGTGTATTCCTGGGCGGCATCTGCCCTGCGTAGTTCACACTTGGTGAAAGCCATGTGCTGACAGTCATTTTGGGAGCTGCTTAGCCACTAGTGTGACTGACTGTCATTGATTCCTCAGTTGGTGGTGACGAGGCCTGCCAGGAGCCATGGCCCTCTTCCACTCTCAGTGCTGTAGTGACGGCATGCTGTTGACCCACATTTTCAGATGAGGAAACCAAAACTGGGCAGCTGGCGGGGTTAGTCTCAGCTGATTCCACACATCTCTTAAGGGTGTTGTCTTTCTGCCATGCTCTCCCCTGGGGGTGAGGCTTTGGCCCCCACAGAGGCTGGTGGGCTGCAGGCATCAGGGCGGCCCACAGCATGCTGCCAGCTAGAGGGCCACGCCCCCGCCTCAGCTCTCTGTCCCTCTGTGGATGTCATCCAGGCTGTCTGCCAGGCTCAGACCGAGCCCTGGGGCGGGGGTGTCTGCACCCATGCTGGGGACCTGCTCCTGTGGTGGAATTGTTTAGACCCTGCCTCTGAGGCTCGCCGCAGCTCTGCAGAGGCCGGGCTGTCGGCCATCCCCGGGGGACTGGGGAGGATCCTGCGCAAGGTATGCAGCCAGCTGCTGACCTTCCTGAGCTTCGTACCCTGTGCGGGTGGCACAGATTCCGAGTGGGAGCTCGTGTGTCGGCGAACTGTCAGAGTTGGGTGTGGTGTCCATGGAATAACTGTGTTGTCAGGTTACAGGCTCAAGAGGCCGAGGATTGATTGGGCAGTTGGTTTATGAGCGCAGGCCCCTTTCATTGCCTGGCAGGGCAATTCTGTAGTGGCACTTGTAGCTGGAGGACAGATTTTGATCTTGCCTATGTCCTCCCTTGCCTGTGGTAATTGTCTTCTCACAGTGGCTACTCACCATCGTTAAGAGTTTTGATCAAGTCCATGGCTCCTGATCTCCGTTTCAGTTTTTCCTTCTCTGTGGGCTTGTTGCTGGTGGTAGAGGCAAAGCAGAGGCAAAAACCAGAGCAGGCAGACAGCCCCCAAGTCCTGGCAGTAAAAGGAGAAGAGAAAAATGGAGGGGGAGAGAGAGAGGAGGACACAAGAGAGTCAAGAGGGAGGGACTGTTTCATCAGTAGACCTCGGTTCTGTGCGATTGTTGTCCTGACCCTCGGCAGGTGGCTCCCCCTCCCTGAATTCCCTTGCCCGGCGCTGTGTCCTCACACAACTCCTAACCTGCAGCGTCATCTTCATTTCCAGCCAAAGTGATTATCCATCAGACGCTTAGTGTCTTGGAAGATATCGTGGAGAACATCTCTGGGGAGGCCACCAAGTCCCGCCAGATCTGCTACCAGTCGATGCAGGAATCTGTTCAGGTCTCCCTGGCCCTCTTTCCAGCTTTTATCCATCAGTCAGGTAGGAGCTGGCCCAGAGGCCTCACGGGTGGATGGTGCTCACAAGAGCCTGAGCTGACGCAGTGCAGGGCGGCCGGCAGTACTGTTGCTCTGGGGAATCTGGCCAGGGTCGCGTGGCACAGGGCAGAGCCCTCACTTGGGTCCCGGCACTTGTCTAGCCCTGCGCCGCCTGCGGCCTCCAGCCTAGTTTTTAAATCTTTGCCTCCCCTGCTAGGGAAGGTGAGTGGATAAGTGCAGGACGACCCCGGGCAGGAGGCTTTTTCAGATAGTGCTGCTTACCGGAGTGGCCAGGCCATCTGGCTGAGGTCATTCCCTCACCCCACTCGGCCACTGTCGCGGTCAGTGATGGAGGCACCCTGGCTCTGCGGTGCATGCGCCCAACTCCCCTGGAAGCGTTCACAGCAGCCTTGCCAGTCTCACGAGGGGCCCGCAGCAGGTTCACTGATAGCCTCTTGCAAGCAGATTGTGTGCAGTAGGAGCCAAAATGTGCCCTGCAGGATGGTATTGAGACCTGGAAGTTTGATGGATCAGGGCCACGTGATCTGAGTGCACTTCATTATCCACTTTCAGCCACTTAATCCTGACCTGCCTGCAGGGATTGGTGGTCAGAGAGAGGAATGGCCAGGGTAGTGGGTGCAGGCCTAGCTGGATAGCTCTTTTGGTGCCAGCACAGAATGGTCTCTCTGCAGTGCAGATGGTGTGTGGGGCTGGTGCGGGGCAGTGAACAAGCCTCCAGACGACCTCCGTTTCTCATTGCCTGCGCTAGGCGGCCGTTCCCTGGACCAGAGCTGTTTCCCCAGCGGGTCCTTAGTCCTTTCCGCTCTCTGTCCCTGGCTCTACTGGTGTGGGGAAATGCCTTTCAGCAGGAGGCACTAGAGATGACAGCGCAGAATGCAGAGGCCAGTACGTGTGCACAGCTCTGACCATTTGCTTTGTCCCGTAGATGTCACTGACGAGATGCTGAGCTTCTTCCTCACTCTGTTTCGAGGCCTTAGAGTTCAGATGGGCGTGCCTTTCACTGAGCAGATCATCCAGACTTTTCTCAATATGTTTACCAGGTAACCGTGCCCCTGGAGCCCGGGCCTGGCTGCAGAGCGCGGGCCCGCTCGTCCCTGAAGAGCAGTCGGGTGCTCACATGGCTTTCTCCTGCTTGCAGAGAACAGCTGGCCGAGAGCATCCTCCACGAGGGCAGCACCGGCTGCCGGGTGGTGGAGAAGTTCTTGAAGATCCTGCAGGTGGTGGTACAGGAGCCGGGGCAGGTGTTCAAGCCCTTCCTCCCCAGCATCATCGCCCTGTGCATGGAGCAGGTGTACCCCATCGTTGCCGAGGTATGGGAAGGGGGGAGATAGCCTGCGTCCTGAAACTCATCTGTGTTACTTTACTGTTCTTGTAAAATAGGAGGATTTTCCCCCAGCATGGTAGTCTTGTTAAGTTGGCCGAGTTAATTAGAACTGGTGTAGTGTCAGTGTAGCAGGTCAGTCATCGCAAGGTTACTCAGCAGGACAAGATCCAGGGTAAGTGCGACTGTACCTTGAGTTTTACAGTTATAGTTAAGTAAGAGCCACCCTCACCTGTCCCACTTGGGCTCAAGCAGGTCCGGATGCTTTGCTTCCTGACGGACTTGGGCGGGTTTGGCTTCCTCCTGTGGAGACTCGAGGCTCAGCTCGGAGCTGGTTTAAAGGTAGCGGCCTTCCTGGACTGCCGTGACCTGCCTGTTATCGAGTGCCTTGCAGACTTTTGGTTGAATTAAAAAGTCACGTGGCGCTGGCCTGCTGCCGTAAATGAGGAGACAGGCGCGGGCGCCGTCTCTGCACACTCCTGCCTGTGGCTCCTGGGTGCTCTTTAACGCCTCTTCTGTGGAGGGCAGAGTGTGGCGTAAGGCCGCCTCCTGTGCTGGCCTTAGAGGGTGCATGGGACCAGAGGGTTGCAGGGAAGTGCTTTCATCCTGAGAAAAGGAGTCATTTTCTCAGTGGAAAATGCGCATTCTTACTGTGTCTCTGCTGATGGGTGTGGCAGCGAGCAGACCCTGCTCTGCCCCAGGCCCCTGAGGCTTCTGGGTACCCCGGCTGCATGAGGGAAGGTGCAGGGCTGTGTCTCCACAGCGCCCCTCACCCGATGTGAAGGCCGAGCTGTTTGAGCTCCTCTTCCGGACGCTGCATCACAACTGGCGGTACTTCTTCAAGTCCACCGTGCTGGCCAGCGTGCAGAGGGGGGTTGCCGAGGAGCAGATGGAGAACGAGCCTCAGTTCAGTGCCATCATGCAGGTGAGGCGGAAGACGTGGCCCCAGGACAGCGGGCCTCGAGGCTCCCTGGGCCCATGGGGTTCTTCTTGGGCACGAGGTCCCATGTCCTGCACCCTGGCTTTAGCAGCAAGGACTGGCTTCAAAGTGCCACAGCTTGGTCCAAAGCTCAGCCCTGCCTGGTAGCACCAGTGAAGTTAATGTAAAGTAGGACTGCGACTGCCTATTTCTTGGCCTTGAGTGAATGGGACAGTGTGCACGAAGTATGTGGCACTGGTGGACAAATGTCCATCCCCTTCCCTTCACAGCCGTGTGAAGAGCCCTCCTGCCCCGGGGGCAGCCCTGCCTGTGACCTCAGCAGGACTGTGGGATCCAGGCCAGCCTGGGCTCCACAGCCAGGCCGTCTCATCCTGCTCCCTCCACGAGAAAACCCAGAGAGGGCAGGGCAGGCGCCTGTGCCAGAGTGAACAGGGCCTCTTTACAGGAACCTAACTGGACAGGAGTCCCAGGGGTGGGGGTCCCAGCCATTGTTCTGGCCTATACCCCGGTGGGAGAAACCGGTCTGTGGACTGGAGCTCACTGTCATATCAGTGCAGCTGCTCCACCACACTGGCCACTCTGGTGCGATGCTTTTGTGCCAAGCCATGATCCACGCAGAAGGGTCTTGTGTTTTTTTTTTTTTTTTTGGTGGTACTGGGGGTTGAACCCAGGGCCTCGCGCTTGCATGCTCTGCAAGTGCTGGACCACTGAGCTGCACCCTCAGCCCATTTTTTTACTTTTTGAGATAGGGTCTCTCTAAGTTATGCAGACTGCCTCTGGTCTCAAACTTGCCATCCTCCTGCCTCTGCCTCTGGAGCTGCTGGGATTACAGGCGTGCGCCACCGCACCTAGCTTGTGTTTGTTTTTGACACAAGGTCTCACTCACTGTGTAGCCCAGGCGGCCCTCCTGTCTTGATCCCCAGCCTCAGCTTCCCGCCTATGGGATTGCAGGCCGGTGCCCTTGTGTGCCTGCTCTCCGCCATTAAGATTCTTAGTGCTCGCTTTACATCATAGGGATGCCGGAGGGATGTCCACTGTCCTTCCTCTGCCTCCCTGCCAGCACACGCCCTGCCCTGGGCCTTCCTTCTCCTGCCTGTGAGGCCTTGGGTTTGCAGTGTTCAGGTGTCTGTCCCCTCCTGCCTCCCTCAAAAATTCTGTCCTTGCTTTTAAAATACCTTTTGGCAGATTGAGGCCAGGTCCCCTACTCAGGGCTGGTAAAAGCCACTTTGGAACGTTGGTTCACAGATTGGCAATTTGTTGTGTTAGATACGTAGTCAGCCATGTGACCAGGCAGTCCCGCCTACATCTTGTAACTAAGATAAATGGACGCCTGTGTGCATACAGCTGTGTGCATGTTTGCAACGGCTTTCTTCATAGTTGCCCCAAGCTGGAAACAGTCTAAATACCCATGCGCTGGTGACTGGTGAGCCACCCGCTCCGGGGTGTAGTGGGCACCACTCAGAGTCGAGGAGTGGAGCCACGCCCCCAAGGCTGTTTACCAAGTGATCTCCTCCTGTCCTGTGACATCCTGGAAAAGGCAAAACCTTAGTAAGGACAGGCAGAGCTTGCCTGGGGCCAGGTGGAGGGGCTGCTACAGAGGGCCACGAGACGTGAGGGAAATGTCCTGCGTCTTGACTGTGATGGGGGGCTCGTACAGGGCCAGAGCTCGAATGTTTCTCTGTGTCATGGTGGGTAACCCCGACTTCAAGGCGTCAACTCGTGCTCACCCTGGAGATCCCACCACTGCAGCAGGGTGACAGGATCCCCTTCTCAGAGCTTAGTGGCCAGGAGGTGGAGCAGCCCAGCTGTAGCCATGTACTTCAGGGAGGGTTCCTGTAGGCCTCCAGCCTCCCCCTTGTCCTGCAGTCACTTCCTGGGGCGGAAGGCCTGGGGCGGGGCGGGGGGCGGTGGCTGGATGTTTTATTTTGCTCCTGAACAAGTTCCTTTCACACTTGGACATGTCCAGGCCATTTAAAAATGTGCTGCTGCTTTACCTGGCAGAGGCCGCAGCTAGGAAGGACCTCTGAGGCCCGTACCAGGGCTGGAGGCTCCTGCAGGGCCTCGGCCTAGGGAAGGCATGTGGACTGTGACGTCCACTAAGACTGCTGAGGGGTTTGGCTAGCGCAAGGAGCTTTTGCTTCAAGGACAGGTCCTGTGCAGGGATTCTAGAGGTCTTGCACAAAGGGGCGAGATGACAAGACCAGACCCGAACAGGAAGTAAGGCTCAGTAGGGAGGGCGCAGCTCTGAGACTTACAAGGCACACGGCAGAGTCTGACCGGGGTCGGGGAATGAAGAGGGGTCCTTACCCTGCAATCGGGGGTTCTTGTGGTGTGGCCTGGGGTTCGGAAGGCTGGGCCTGACGGAGCGTGGCTGCGGCTCTACAGCGCTGGTCTGTCTTCCCAGGCTTTCGGACAGTCCTTTCTCCAGCCTGACATCCACCTTTTCAAACAAAATCTCTTCTACTTGGAGACTCTCAACACCAAGCAGAAGCTGTACCACAAGGTCAGTGTCCACCTCGCCTGGGCGGCCCAGGGGCCCGGGGGCCTCTCGGCTGACCCGTGCGTCTGCCTGCAGAGGATCTTCCGGACCTCCATGCTGTTCCAGTTCGTGAACGTGCTGCTCCAGGTGCTGGTCCACAGGTCCCACGACCTCCTGCAGGAGGAGATCGGCATCGCCGTCTACAACATGGCCTCCGTTGACTTCGACGGCTTCTTCGCCGCCTTCCTCCCCGAGTTCCTGACCAGCTGCGACGGGGTGGATGCCAACCAGAAGAACGTGCTGGGGCGGAATTTCAAGATGGATCGGGTGAGGAGGGAAGGGCCAGGCTGCGGGAGGACGGGGCGTGGCCTGGCAGCAGCCGTGCCTGGGCGCCTGGAGCTTGTGTGTTCTGCGTCTCGGGCCGTGAACCCCCAGGTCCTGGCCCCAGTGGGCTGCGCCCTCTCTCAGCCCCTCTGCCTCTGCCCCACCCCACCAGGGTTTGAGGTGTCCTGCCATAGACACGATTGCTTTTCTAGAGGCCCCACTTGTCCCTCTGTCCAGACTTGCAGGCAGGCCAGTACAGTTGGTGCTTCGGGGCTGCGGTGCTGGGGCCAGGGCTGAAGGTGGCCTGGGAGGAGCCCAGCCGTCTTGACCCCTGCCACCCTGGGAGTGCGCGTGTCCCAGGCGGGAGCTGGAATGCTGGGACTCTGGCGCACGGGAAGCCGTTGCTGCTGGAGTGTGGGTCCCACAGTGCCCAGCTCCGGCCCACGGCCACCTTCCTCCAGCTTGCCTGCCCTCTTCTTGGGCCAGGC
Organism: Pedetes capensis; assembly: GCA_007922755.1. Lineage (NCBI taxonomy): Eukaryota > Metazoa > Chordata > Mammalia > Rodentia > Pedetidae > Pedetes > Pedetes capensis. The sequence continues at coordinate 38,899 of VMDO01003187.1, forward strand.
ACCAAGGCCTGGCTGTGTCCAGAGGCCCTGCTTGGACCTGTCCCGGGGCACTGGCAGGGGTCCCTCCCATCCCCACGCGTGGGCCGAGGCAGAGGCAGCAGCCCCACTCTGGGCGCTGGTCCTGCACCTGGGTCGCCCCGAGTGCCCACGGCAGGGTCGGGCAGACCCTGCTTTCTGCCTCCCTTGTCCTGATGTGGGCCAGGAAAGCTTTTCGCACGGACGCCCAGCCCTCCTTTGCTGAGTGTTCTTTCCGTGGGCCCCATCGTCCTCTCCCGAGCTCGACACTCCCCTGGGCCGCTTGGCTCTCTCCCTGCTTCCCGACATCGTCACACCCTGCTGTCCACGGTCAGTTTCTGGTGGGGTCAGTGCCAGTTCTTCCTACTCCTCTCCGACTCAGCGTTTGCTGAAGCCGGCAGTGGCCTCCCGAGCTGCACTGCACACCCGGGTTGGTGTCGGGGCCGCTGAGGTGAAGGCGGCCCTTGGTAGGTTTTCCTTTGGCTGAGTGAGGAGTTGCACTTTCTGTTCCTGCTGCCTCGGTGGGAGCAGACCAGCCTCTACCCAGGCTGGGCAGGAGGTGGTGGCGCGGTGCCCACACCCTGCCCGCCAACAGCCTGTGTGGCACTGCTGCCGCTGTTCACTCCACTTCTCAGGTGGCCCACACTTGAGAGGTCAACGGCATGGGGGTCGACTTCTGGATTGTGGAGGAGGGGGTCCCACCACAGAGCCTCCAGGGCAGCTGGGGCAGAGGGGCCAGCCTGGCTGGCTAAGGCAGGCTGGAGCGTCCAGGGGACCTCTTGGTGGGAGGAGGTGGCCTTGAGCCGCTCTAGGGCCGAGTGGAAGGGCCTCTGGCTCGTTCCTCAGCCTGGACGTCCCTGGGTTTACCAAGGGGTCACTGGGCAGGCACCTTGGTGTAGCCTGTAATCCCAGCAGTCAGGATGCCGAGGCTGAAGGACTGTGAGTTCGCGGCCAGAGGCAGCCTGTGCAATTTAGCAAGACCCTGTCTGGATATAAAGTGAAAAGGGGGCTGAGGGTGCAGCTCAGCTGTGCAGCACCTGCCTAGCATGTGCGAGGCCCTGGGTTCAACCCGCAGCACCCACCAGCCCCCTGCCAAAAAAAAAAAAAAAAAAAAAAAAAGAAGGGATCACGTTGGCACCAGGAGTCAGGACAGGGAGCCTGCCGCATCAGTGACCGGGCTTGGGGTACGCTGTGTCCTCCTGGCTTTCAGTAGTCCCACGCCAAGGCAAGGAGGGCTCCCCGCGGCCCAGGCTGGGCGCTTTCCGGTTAACACGGCTCCTGGCACAGGAGCTGGGTGGCACAGGTGTGTCTGCTCCATGGCCACTCCTGACTGCCAGGGCTGCCTGGAGCCCCACGAGAAGCCTGCCGTGGGGAGGACATGGGTCAGGGGCAGCCAGGCTCAGGGCCACCTTGCTGCCTCCAGCCCTGTCCCTCTTGTGGGACAGATGCCTGGGGCATCTGCAGGGACCTGAGTGCCGGGGCCCCAGGGAGCACCAGGGAGTGGTGGCTGCGGACTGCTTGCAGTGGTGCCCAGCCCGCAGGGGCCCTGAAGCAGTGTCTGCTCTCCTCCTTTCTCCCTTGTGTGTGGACTCAGCTCCACAGCACACTCGAGGCCGGGGGTGGGAGAGGCGGGTCGTCTGGTGGCAGTGGGCTGGGCTGCAGCTGTCCCCTGCTTTCCAGGACCTGCCCTCGTTCACCCAGAACGTGCACAGGCTGGTCAATGACCTGCGCTACTACCGCCTCTGCAACGACAGCCTGCCTCCCGGCACCGTGAAGCTCTAGGCCTGCACAGGCAGGGCCACCGCGAGTGTCGCCTGTGCCCCGCACCTCCCCGATGAGCCTGGGCACCCTCGGATTCCCAGGCCCTGAGTGGCCGGCTGCCTGTCCTCTCTTGCTGCCACCCCGCCGAGCTGCTTCAGGACCCAGGACCCCGGGAGCAGCAGCGTGGCCAGGTACCAGGGAGGCCCTAGTGTGGTCCGCACGGGTCCCACGCATATCAGCCACAGGGCAGGACTGCCAAGGACAGCTTGCGACAGTGCCACCTTCCACCATTCCTTCCCCATTCCCGGCCGCGGAGCAGCACCGCCATCGTGCGGTGTCGGACCTTTCCTCGAGCCTCCCGCCCTCGATTGCCTTGAAGTCTCCGCTGTGGGAGACTCATAAAGACTCGTGTTTTTGTTCGTTTCTCATCATTCCATTGTGATACTAAGAAACTACGGCTTAATGAGAATAAAATGCTTACGGTGTTGTTATAGAAACTCGGCTCATGGAGCTTCTGTCCGTGAGGTTGTCTGGGTGGGCGGGCCGTGTCCCGCCTTGAAGCCCTGCGCGTGTACAGGGCCCCTTTTCCTTGCACTCGGGGGCTGGGCTCCTCCACAGCCCTGCTCCTTCATGTGCTGGTGCAGGCTCCTGCTGCCCCCCTCCCAGGGCCTGATCCCCAGGACCTCTGGGGACCAAAGCCTGGCCAGGGTGGCAGGAGCAAGGCAGCAGGTGTGGCAGGGCATGGTGAGAGCAGGAACAGCAGGTGTCCTGGAATTTCCGAAACAGCAGCTCCTCCTCCGTTACTGGATCAGGCAGATTCGGACGGGAAGGATGCAGCTGAACACACGCTTGCTCCCTGGAAGTGAGGGAGTGAGGGCGAGGCTTCCCAGAAGGCCCTGGGGGCCTTGGCCTGCTAGTGGAGCTGGGCAGGTGGGAAGGGAGCTGGGGCTGGTGGCTTCTCTGTCTAGACCTCCATCAGCTTTATGGGGTCACTGAGGAGCTGGGCCAGTCTGACCCGCATGCTCCATGCATGGGCACAAATGTGTCGCTTGCTCCGGGCCCTCAGGGCCTCAATTTAGAAAGGAGGGATGGGGGTGCCACCTGCTCCTCTGTGGAAAGGACCTCGAGCCTTAGTCTGGTGTGAGTACCGACTCCCCTGGGACCCTGAGCAGGCGCGCTGTGCACGTGGAACTGGGGGAGGACTTGTCCCCTGCACGCTGTCCCCGGACTGGACGTGGGCTAGCAGAGGAGAGTGGGGAGGAAGGCTGGTTGTGGGGAGGAGTGGTCCCCCGCTGCCGGGAGGTCCCAGCTGTGTGGGGAGATCTTGGCTGTGTGCAGGCAGAGGCCAGGGGGCCTGTGGAAGGGGCTCCTCCCTGGGAGGGAGGCAGAATTGCCTCTGATCTGAACCTCCAAAGGGCGGTGCCCCACCCAGGGCTGCCTCAGAGCAGGCGCGGGAAGCGTAGGGGAATCCAATGTGATCGTCGGCCCACAAGTCTGGAAGTTGGTGTCGCTCTCTGAGGACAGGACAGGGCAGGGGAGGCTGGAGGTGGACAGTGGTGGCCTATTGGTTAGTCCAAGGCCGGAACACAACCGTGGGGGCTTCTCAGCCAGGGCCCGCTTTGCCTGCTGCGTGGGAGTGTGAGGATGTCCTGGCTGCATGTGGGACCGGGTCCTGCGTCTCTCCTGGTGCTCGTCACCCACATCTGCCACAGGCAAGCCACAGCTTCTGGAAGCCAGCGGTGCCGTCTCTGTTTATCTTCCTAAGTTCCCGCCTTTCCTTTGCTGCTGACTGTCAGTCTTGTGCAATGGTAGGGTGATACTCTTGTTAACAGCATTTATTTTTCTCCCAAGTAAATGTTTTGTGATAGAATCTGTGAAACATGCACAAAGCTTTCTAATCCCACTGTGAAGAAAAAATCATTAGTGTTTTTATTTTCTTTTCTCGTTTCCATGTGGTTGTGAGAAAATACAGTATTACTTTGTCCTTGTTGGTATGTGTGCATATACAAGTGAGCTGCTATTTTGCTGCCTCCTGTTTGTACACTTAACGTGTAGTGACCACCTCCCTGTGTTCCGTCACGCTGTCTGTCATCCTTACACGGAGAACATGGCCTTGGTAAGTCTGCGAGCGTGCCTGTCTACACGGTGAAATTCCTGCCCGTGGAGTGGCTGGTCCAGTGTCGTGGAGGCTTGTGCTGGAGACGGCGCATGCTCACCAAGGAGGAAATCAAAGCCTGGAGACACAAAGTGACTGGTCCCAGGCCACACTGCGTGTCTCTACCCATGCGGGGTCCGTCCTGGAGCCCATGCTCTTCGTGGTTACATCTGTTATCCATAAACCTCACACTCTGGTCTTCAAGGAGCTGGGACGCTCACCCTGTCCCGCTGACCCATTCTCCTGCAGGTCTGAGTTCCAGTCACACGCAGCCACTGAGTAAGAAGCAGTGCCGCCTCCCCACCCCACCCCGGTAATTCCAAATAAAAACAACACTGTGCTGTGGAATCAGATTTAATAGTCGCACTGGAGCTCTGCTCCCACGTGCCCATGTCTCTCGTGTGCTTCTAAGCACACGTGGTCAGTCCAGCTTTGTGACCTCGGTCCTCATCTGTAAGATGGAGCCACACTGGGCGTGGTGCACACACCTGTCATCCCAGCACTTGGGAAGGAGAGGCGGGAGAATCATGAGTTCAAGGCCAGGCTGGGCTACATAGCGAGTCTCAAAGCCCACAAAACAAGGTGAGTGCGGTTCCCCCAGGGTGCATGAAAGGCCATGCGAGGTGAGGAGCGTAGAGGGCTGCCTGCACCTGGGGGCAGCAGCCGCTTAGTAAGCAGCTGTTTGGGCTGGTGCTGATGCAGGCTCCATGCCATGTAACCCACAGCAGCAGTGGCGCGGTGGGCGGGTCAGCCATGGTGGGTCCTTGACCTGGGAAGGGTGGAGACAGGAGAAGAAAGTGTCTGCCCCACAGGCCAGGTGTGGGCATGAGCCAGGTGTCTGGAGCCACGCCTGTTCCCAGGGGGGGGCCCCAGCGCTCCTCTGCACCCCCACCAAATCCCTAACCCGTTGCCCAGACCTTGGCACCTGCGATTCATGGATTGCTGTCTCAATCTCAGAGGTAGCAGCTCAGACCTCAGATGGCTAGAGACTTGCACAGCGCCACCGCAGAGAAGGAAGGTGAGTTCAGGTCCACAAGGTGCCTGAGGCTTGGGGCAGCTCCTGTGTCTAGCAAGGGGGCTCTTCTGAGCACCCCAGGCCCTGCAGAGGGGTCTTGGGATGGCCGGACAGGTTCAGGGGACTGTGAGCCAGGAAGCCATCCTGGGCTGTCTGGTCCCTACCTCCGGCCTCCAGCCTTTTCCTCCTGTTCTAGATGGTGGCCAGCGTCGGGACAAAGCCTGTGGGTTTGACACGCGTGCACAAATGTGGTCTGGCCAAGCAGGAAGTCATTTGCAGGCGAGGCATTGACTCACCTACCCCAGTCTGCAGACACAGCGGGGTTCTGAGACCAGGGGCCAAAGTGTGCGCGAGTTCACGGGCCAGGCCTGACCCAGGCAGAGGGGGGAGCCAGGACCCTAACAAGGACCCTGGTTACTGGGGGCAGGTGAGTGGGAGGAGGGGCAAAGGGTCTGATGTTTCCTAAAACATGAGGAGGCATGGGGTAGGGGTGCAGATCCGAGGTAGAACACGTCTAGGCCCTGGGCTGGATTGCCAGCCCCCAAAATTAAATTAAGAAAAAGAGATAGCAGAGCTGCAGACTTGTAACTCCCATGGCCTAAGGCTAAGCTTAACTCAGTGGGTAGACCGCCTGCTCCTCATGCTCTGAGGAACCAAGTTCAATCCCCAGGACTGTAAAAATGGAGACAAGAATGTGGCAATCCACTCCAAAAGCAATCCCAGAGCAATCAGCCAGTGAAAACCCTGTGAGAGTCTCTGTGAGTTGGACCCGACTTGAATATACCTAACAACAACAAGGGAATTAAAACCTAACAACAACAAGGGAATTAGAACGGGAGGCCCCAGCTGGGCAGGAGCCATGGCGCACGCCTGTAATCCCAGTGACGCAGGAGGCAGAGGCAGGAGTATCCCAAGTTTGAGGCCAGAGGTATCCTGCATAACTTAGCAAAACCCTGACTCAAAAAATTAAAAATGGGCTGGGGAGCACCTACAAAGCATGTGTGAGGCCCTGGATTCAACCCCTAAGTACTGGGGAAAAAAAAAAAAAGAATGGGAGGTCCCTGCAGATGAGGGGTCCTTGGAGATGGGGCAAGGTCCTTGCCAATAAAGGAGGGTTCATGCCTGGCCTGAGTGGGGCACTTGCTTTTCCTTGGGCAGAGGCAGGCTCACCCTGGGCCCTCAGGCCTCGAGAGCCATCTCTCCTCCCCGTCCCGCCACAGTCTGGTCCTAGAGCAGTTTGCAACTCCTTCCTCTACGTCAGCTGGGTCCCAAGGTTTCCAGACCCACAGACAAGTGGAGGTCAGCCATGGGCCTCTGCTCTTGGGAATCTCTGGCCCGAAGTTCTCAGGTCTCTCCCCACTCTGCCATGGGGCACCACCCCATGGCCACATCACTTCTGAGTCTGGACCTGCAAAGGCCTCATCTCGTGCTTATCTAATCTCTGTCAGAAGAAGACAGTGCCCAGAGGTCCCACAGGTCCCAGGAGGAGGGCAAAGGGCTCACACAGCTGAGTCATGGGGCCCAGGCCAGCCCTGATCTGCCAGCATTGGCCAGCTGCAGACACCCTCAGGAGCCCACCTGGTCTGCCACGATCACCCTAAAAGGGAGAGGCAGGCGAGTCAAGATCAGCAGACCTCATGAGTGGCCCCATTGAGATCAACGGAACTGGGCTCATTTGCCACCAACCGCCCCTGAGGGATGCAGATTCCTGAGCTGAGAAAGAAACGTTTGTTTTTGTGCCCTGCTGAGGTGTGCCGCTCTTTGTAATGCAGCATCATCCTACCCTTACCTACTCCACGACGGGCAAGAGGGACCGAAAATAAGCATGCATGGTGAACATGAGCAATGTACAATGGAATATCGTAATGAAACCTGCTGGTCTGTACACTAAAAATTTACTAACAAAAATTTTAAAAGAAAAATGCATCGTGCACTGTTACCGTGAGCAGGTGACTCAACAGTGAGCAGGCTGGCCTGGCCTCCCCTCCTGTGGTGGGCATTTTAAAGGTGACAGAGCCAGCAGTGCATGAACGTATTTGTCTGTTTCCATTACTATAATGAAATATCTGAGGCTTGATGATGTGTGGGGTTTATTTAGCTCATGGTTTTAGATGCTACAAGTTCGAAACACAGGGCTCTGGCTGTGGTAAGGCACCCCTGGGCTGTCTCATTTCATGGCAGGTGGAGTCATGGGAGCATGAATCAGCTGGGCGTGTTTGAGAATAGAAGCTTCCATTAAGGCTCGAAGGTGGGGGGCTCTGAGGTATTACTCATTATTTAAATCTGTGTGTATGATTTACAGGATTCTAAACAATAAAAAGAAAGCAACAACAGTCCACAGTAGTGCTCCCCTCTCCACATTGGGCAGCCTTAGTGGCCCCCCAGCCCCTGGTCCCCATGGGGAACAGTGGCCAAGTGGTGGCTCCTGCACGGGGCTGGCGTGGCGGGGATCGCATGCATTTCTGCCAGATGCCAGTCGGGGGCGATGGGGCCAGCTCTGTTCTGGGATACTGAAGTCCGTGAGAGTCAAAGGGGACCATGGGACACCTGGCCCCTCCCCAGTGCCCCAAAGCCTCCCACCATGCAGAAAAGCCCCACCTGTCTGACCAACCACCTTTTCCTTCCATCTGTTTCAAGAAAACGCCTTATGGGAGTGCTAGAACCACAGGATCCTCGGCCCTGTGCCGGCCCCCGGCTCTGCAGCCCCTCCCTCCGCCATCTCACCCAGGGGACCCCGGTGTCCTCATCAGAATAGCGAGTACTTTGATATTGTGATCAAAGTCCGAGTGAAAGACCTCCTGAGGGAAAGCCCACATCTGCCTGTTCTCACTCTGCACAGACCACGCATCCAAAGCCCGTGGGCTCTTGCACCAGCAGCCCCGTCTCCTGTGGACCTTGGTGGGTGTCCCCTGCCCCATGCCAGCTGGACGGTCTCTACGGAGTTAGCGTCAGATCCCATGGGCTAGGGGCTTCGTCTCTTGCCTGTCCCCCACTTCAGAGGCTGTTTGAGCGCCCCAGCTTGTGGCCTGTTCTTCTGACCCACCCTTTCCCAACCAGGAGACCCCTCAGATGTGGTAAGTCTGCTGCAGGTTGTGGGACCCAGGGAGACGCTGTACTGACCTTTGTCCATTTATTATGAAGGACACTGGAGGACAGCGGAGCAGCCCAAGGGTAGAGATGACAGGGCGGGCAGAGGGGGAATAGCGTGGAGCTTCCCTCCTGGGACAGGCCACCCTCCCGGCTCCTCCCTGTGCTGAGCGACCCTAAAGTCCCTGGGAGTCCCGTCCTCTTGGACATCGTGGTGGCTTCACTAGGTGGGCAGGAGTAATTACATCACTGCACATGGGGACCCTTGGCTCTCCCCGGGGGTCAGGGATGGGGGCAGACTGCAGGTTCCAGCCTCTGATTGTGTGGTTGGCACCAGGCCCAATCCTGAGGGCATCTGGGTGCTCATGAAGAGTTCCTTCATTAGAATGACTGGTGCTCTGGGCTGGGCGCGGTGGACACGCCTGTCATCCCAGTGACTCTGGAGGTGGAGGCACGAGGATTGTAGGTTCAAGGCCAGAGGTAGCCTGTATAACTTAGACCCTGTCTCAAGATAAAAATGAAAAATGGGCTACGGGTGCAGCTCAGTGGTAGAGCACTTTCAAAGTATGTAGAGGTCCTGGGTTCAATCCCCAAGTGGTGAAGGAGGAGGAGGAGGGGGCAAGGGAAGAGGAGGAGGGGGGGAAGGAGGGGGAAGAGAAGTGGAAATGACACTCCTATCACCAGGACATTCCAAGGGATCAAGGAGTTGTGTCAGGGAGTGGGGTCAAAGGCGAAATACCAGAACAAGAGGCTCCCCAAGTGCCCTCATGGGCGGATTTGAGTCATCCACTGGGGACGGAGACCGCACACTGTGTGTACTTCATGTTGCGTCACACCACCGTAAACCTTCTTCCAAAGGATGTTAATCGTGGGCTGTTTCAAGTGAGGGAACTAAGCGAGGGTGTCCAGGGGTGGAGCTTGAGAGCAAGGACCCTGGTGGGAACGGGGCCTTCTTGCTGTGTGACGGCAGCCCGGGAGTCCAGACAGACATCGTAACCATTGCTCTGCTCTGCTCCCTCCCATCCTCTGCCCTGGCTGTCCCCTCTCCCCCAGATGTCAGTGCCCCTCGCTCCCAGCCTGGCTCCCTCCCTGGCTTCCCTTGGCCCTGGTGCGCAAAGGGCTGCCTCCCTCTGCCCTCCTGCTTTCCCTCTCCTTGTAGCTCTTGGCAATGCCTGTCCCACTATTTCTTCATTGTGAGTGGTGGTGAGTGAGTCAGCTGGGAGTCACTGTGACGAAATCCCTGGGAGTCAGCCTGGGAGGAGGAAAGGTTTGTTGTGCTCATGGTTTCAGAGGGTTCTGTCCTCAGTTGCTCAGCCGTTACTTTGGGCTTGTTGCAGCACAGAGTGTCAGGGCAGGAGCATGTGGCAGAAGAGGCCTGTTCACTTCCTGGTGGCCTTAAAACAGAGATGGGGAGGAGCCGGGGTCCCAACATCTGCTTAAGGGCACGCCCCAATGACCTAACTTCCTCCTACTATGCCACGCCCCTTAAATTGTTTTTTGCAATCCTATGGGGTTGAACCCAGGGCCTTGAGCATATTAGGTAAATGCTCTTCCACTGAGCCCCACCCCAAGCCTTGCTGGGACTATAAGTATGTGCCACAGTGCCCAGGTAGGCCCCGCCGCTTACGTGCTTGTCTCCTCTCAGTAGCACCACAGCCTGGTGACCAAGCATTTAATGCATGGGCCTTTGGAGGCTTTTGAGATCCAATCTACAGCAGAGGGAGCATCATGTCCTCCTTTAAAGGAAGGGAGTTGTTGGGCATGGTGGCCATGTCTATCATCCTAGCACTTAGGAGGCAGAGGCGGGAGGATCGCAGTTTTGAGGGCAGAGGCAGCCTGCATAACTATGTGAGACCTTGTCTCAAAATAAAAAATAAAAAAATGAGTTGGGAGTGGTAGATCAAAGTATGCATGAGGCCCTAATTCAACCCCCAAGTACCACCAAAATAAATAAGCAAAGAAAGAAGAAGGAAGGAAGGAAGCAAGAAAGAAAAGTAAAAAACAATCTTAGCTTGTGGGTTGAACAGAAATGGGATGCGCAGGATTTGGTCTGCAGGCCGCAGTTTGCTGTCTCTTGTAGTACATGCCATGTGAGTTTGTTGAAGGCTTGGTGCTACAGGACCATAGCCCAGAAACAGAGGGGATGAGCCATTTGCAAACTAAACTCCCCAAGAATTGAAATAGGCTTGGATACTGGGGCCCTGCAAATGGCTGACGGTCAGTGCCTGGCCCCACGATCTTCAGCCCTAAGGGGAGGGAGTACATTTTAGGGCTGGGCAGTCACTCAGGCATCCCCCTGAGGGAGGCTGTTCCTGGTGGTCAGGGCTGGTCAGCGTCATGTGTGGGAATGATGGCGGAGGCACAGGAGGCCACACCCACTTTCTGCAGGGAACTGGATGTGTGGAGCCGAGGGCTGGGTGAGGGCATTCTCTCTCTCTCTGTTCCCTGGCTGCCATAAGGTGAGCTGCTTTGTTCTACCACGCCCTCCCCACCATGATGGACTGAAACCTCTGAAACCACAAGCCAGAATGAATATTTCCTCCCTGATGTTATTTTTCTCGGGTCTTTGTCAGTGTGACAGAAAGTCCGATGAACACAGCTTTCCATTACTATCAGAAAATACCTGAGATAATCCACTTAAAAAGAAGAAAGGTTTATTTATCTCACTGTTTGAAAGTTTCAATCTGTGGTTGGTGGGCCCCACTGCTTTTAGACCTGTGGTGAGGCAACCCGTTGTGGCAGGAGTGTGTGGTGGAGGAAGCTGCTCATTTCATGGTGGCTGGGAGGTTAAAGAAAGAGACATCAAGAGGCCAGCATCCCATAATCCTCTTTGAGGACACACCCCCAGTGACCTGAAATCTCCCAGTAGGCCCCACCTCTTAAAGGTTCCACCACCTCCCAATAGTGCCAAGCTGGGGACTAGCAGCTTAACATGTGGGACTTTCAGGGACATCCAGAGTTCAAATTACAGCATCGTGGTGCATGCGGTGCGGTATTTAAATGCATGGGTGTGGAAGGAGGTCATAATGCAGTCCTGGCCCTCCTCTTTGCAAACATTGGCGGTGTTAGGATTGTTATGATGATGGCTATTGTTTCAATACTGGGAGTTGAACCCAAGGCTTGGCACATGCTTTGCAAGGGCTCCACCATTGGGTTGCTCCCCCAGCCCGTTTTTAAAAATCTTTTGAGTCAGGATCTCACTGAATTACACAAGCTGTCTCTGGCCTGGGACTCGGGATCCTCCTGCCTCTGCCTCCCAAGTCCTGGGATTATGGCCATGCGCCGCTGCCCCGGCTCTATGGTTATGGTTTAATTCCGACTAATACTGTAAACCTGAGGATTCCCTCCACATCCAACACTCCATGCCACTCCCAAAGAACAAATCTCACTGTTAATTATCCAGCTCCCCAACCCACCCCCCTCAGCTGGCCTGGCCCAGCCCGGCGGGGCCATCTGGTAGACCTTGCTGGACTTTAGCAAGGAGATGGTGGTCCTGCTGCCTTCATCCCAGAGGGCAGGCGGGTGGTGGTCAGGATGCTGGAGGGACAGAGCCACGCTGGACTCGCCCTGCTGACGGACGTGTCTCCCAACACGTGCTCCCATGTCTGATGGAAACAGCTGTGGCTCATGTCTGCCGAGGCCTGGGGAGAAGGGGCGCCCGTGCGGCCCGGGGAAGCATGGTGCGTGCTCAGAGGATGAGACCCCCGTTCTCACACCCGTTGTCCTCCCCTACCTTTCGCAGTTCCCTCCGAGTCCGTGATTGCGCTGCGCAGCAGGGTTTGCTCTTAGTGACTCTGCCCAGCGTTACCTTGTTTTCCTGGCGCCGACAGCCTCTATCCCTTAATAAAAGTTTCATGACTCAATTTAGCGTGGGGGACATGTAATCCCAGCCCCCCCTCCCGCCTGATCTCTCAGATCTGCATCCGGCCCCAGGAACGCACCTCGTTTGCAAGACTGATGTGGGTGTCCCTGCACAGACGCGTCTGCTCAGGAAGGCCTGTCTGCCAGCGGCTGGCGGTGTGGCCCCGGGTCAGCTGGCTGTCCAGATCTGCCCTGATTCTATGCCGCAGTGTTTGCAGAACCAACACGACCACCCCTCCCCCATTACGGCCCTGGGCTATGTGCTCCTCCCACCCAGAGGCCCAGCTTGTTTCCCCAGCCCCTCACTCTGGGTGGTGTGGCTTTGCCCCACCAAACGCAGCAGAAGGGACTCTGGGAGTGGCCAGGAGGGGGCTTGAGGGGCTATGCAGCATCCCCTTCAGCCTTCTCGAACCCTGGACTCTAGCTGACTGGAGGAGAGGGCTCCCTTGGAGGAGAGCTGACCCCTCCTCACTCCCCCACCCCCGCAGCCAGTGCCAGCTGCCAGGACCTCACTGACCCAGGGTCCTGGCTGAGCCATCGGAAGACTTTGGTCTGTGAGTGACCCCAGGAGAAAGGGGCAGGGCTGCCCAGGTCGCAGCCCACAGCATCAGAAGGAGTGACAGTGCTGCTTGAAGCCACCATGTGTTGGAAGCTGGCTTTGCAGTGACATGCAACTGTTATGCCCACCCTTCTCAATCTCAACCACGATAAGGGACAATGTGACAGCCGGGCGCTGTGCTACATGCCTGTGATCCCAGCAACTTGGGAGGCAGAGGCAGGAGGATCACAAGTTTGAGGTCAGAGGCAGCCTGTGTAACTTAGCAAGACCCTGTCTCAAGATAACACACAGAAAAGAAGTTGGGTGTGCAGCTCAGTGGCAGAGTGCTTGCAAAGTATGTGGGAGGCTATGGGTTCAGCCTCTGGGTACTGCAAAAGGAAAAGGAAGAAAGAAAAAATGAAAGAAAGAAAGAGAAAGAAAGAGATGGTGTAGGATGAGAATGTGATGTGATGTCAGGAATCAAGGCAGCCATTTTGTCATGCGTGGACTTCGTGTACAGCCAGAGAACTAAAGGATTAAAAAAAAACAACCACTGAAGAAAGAAATCCAGGAGATTGGAGAGCACCCAAGTCCTTGATATGTTTGAGCTGCTAGATCAAGCCATACCTGAAGGATGTCCCTCTGAGTTTTCAATTATATAAACCATGACTTCCACTGAGATGGTTTTAAGTTTGCCCTAAGTGACATACCTCCTCCCTCCAACGTATGGCACAACTGTAACCAGGGATATATTTATAGTTTTTCTTTTTGTAAAAAAAAAGAAGTTGTGACCTGTATAGACAAAGAGGTATGTCAAGAAATGTACATTAGAGCATTGTTTCTATTGAAAAAACTAGAAATAACCGAATTATCCAACAACAGATTTTTAAAGTAAATTTCAGGACCTCTGTACCATGAAACACTGTACAGCCATTAGGATTCAGTAGAAGCCATGAGATCTTGACTCTGTTGCTTCTTTTCCACGTGAGCCTAGGCTAGTTATGTAATCCTGCAGCCTCACTTTCTTCATCTGTGAAATTGGTACAATAACAGCATCCACTTGTAGGACTTCATGAAACACAGACAAAATACGTAAAAGCTCAGCCCAGTACCAGGAGCGTCTCTAAATGTGTAATGAATGGTTCTTACTATTATTCACATCTGATGACGCTGGGCAGTATCACAACAGGATTTCAACGTAAAACGCTAGATACAAAACTGGACGCACGGTGTAATTATAATTCTATTAAATGTACACAATGACCCACTGCAATGAGTATCAGATAACTGTGAAATTGCAGGTAACTGTAAAATCTACTTTTTTATTTTTTTGAGACAGAGTCTGAATGTGCAGCCCAGGCTGGTCTCAAACCTGCAAACATCTTGCCTCAGCTTCCTGAGTGCTGGGATCACAGGGGGCGCCACCACGCCCAGCCCTGCGCTTGTTCTTGATGTTCTCTAAATTTTCTGCAATGCATTATTTTTATATGCAGAAGAGAAAAAAACTTTAAAAGGGCAGGAAGTAGAGAAGGAAGAAAGAAAGGGAGGAAGGGAAGGCAGGAGGAGGCAGTGGCTTGGGAATGGAAGAGGCTGGCAGGGCAGCTCTCTCGGAGTGGCCTGGGGCTGACCTGCAGACGGGGGTGGTGGCCCCTGAGGTGCCCCATGGCCCTGCCTGTGCTGGCCGCACCCAGAGCCCACCCCACCCACCTGTGCGCCTCACGGACCATGACTTCCGAGGCACGATTGTGAAGGCCCCAGCCTCTGCCTGGCTTTCTCTGAGCTCACTCCCCTGGAGGCACAGTGGCCATGCTGTGAGGACCGCGAGCACGCTCCAGGGAGCCCGTGTGGCAGGGACAGGAGGCCATGGCCACCTTGGAAATGGACTTTCCAGCCCCAGCCATGTCCCAGCGCCCACGCCCTGCCATCCCACCTGTAGACGGCTCCTCGGGGGAGACCCAGGCCAGAGCCCCCTGTCAGCCCACCCAGACGTCCTGCCCAGAGAGGCTGCGAGATAGAGAGGGTTGTCGTCCTCAGCCCCTCCGTCTGGGGAGATCTGCTGCCTGATAAACATGGCGGGAGAAGAACTCAAGTGCGGAGCGCCTGCCCTGCTCTGGGATCCCACGCGTTTCTTCCCGCCCCCCTCACCACGGAGCAACGACCCGCGTCAGGTCAGGTGGGAAGCACTTCCTGGGTTGCTCATGGAATGCTCACATCAACCCCAGAACACAGAGCTTGTTATCCTCACTTGACAAGTGAAGAAACTGAGGCACAGAAAGACTGAATGTCCAAGATCGCATAGTTACTGGAGGCAGAAGCAGGATTCGAACTCAGGCCATCTGCTCAAAGCCACCTTCTTGCCTGTTGTGCTATTTATTGAGGAAGATGCCAAGGTCAGCATTCCAGCTGCCGTATGTCCTTGTGAGTCCCCTCTGCCCCCGCTCCATTGCGAAGGGCACGTATTGCTGGCGCTGCTGGGACATAGTTTTTGGTCGGTGCTCTCGATTCTCCTCCAGTTCTCCTGAGCCTATGCACTTTGTTTTCAAAGAAGCCGCTGTGGTTTGGACATGGTTTGTCCTACCAAAAGTCGTGTTGGAATTTGACTCAGGCTGGTGGTGTTGAGGGGTGAGTTGGTTGCAGGGACTCTGCCTTCACGAGCAGATTAATGTCTTTCTCTAGAGACTGGGTTAGTTCTCAAGGGAGCAGATCAGTTCTCGTGAGAAGGGCTGTGATAAAGTGATCCTGGCACCTTCCCTTGATCCATTTTGCAAATGTTCTTCTCTTCCACACAAACCGATTGTCCTTCTGCTTGTCCTCCCTGCGTGGAGGAGCACGTGGCCCTCACCAGAAGCAGAGCGTATCCTGGCACTTCCAGAATTGTGAGCCAAAATAAACCTGTTTGTTTCATAAATGACCCACTTCAGGTATTTTGTTATAGCAGCCCAGAAAATGGAAGGATCAGAAGCTTTGGGGGCGCTGCTGTCTTTGGATCACCTCTTCCCATCTTCCCAGTCCCTGACCTTGCTGAGCCAGATGCCTGAGTCTACCAGTCATTGCCACCGGACTCTTTCCTGTGTGAATCCTCACGCACAGTGAGCCGGGAGAGGGTTTGGGAGCTGGACGTATGAGAGAACTCACTAGAGCACAGATGCCCCTTACAAGTTAGCCTTCCCTCCCCAAATGCCATACGTCACAGGTGACCCCACAGGTCACCTTAAAGCCTCACCCACTTGTTCTCATAAACCTGTGGGCTGATGGTCAGAAAAGCTCTGGTGGTCTTGGCTGGGTCACAGAGGCAGCAGTGGGGCAGAGGGATGGTCACCGAGGTCCTGTGGTCAGTGGGCAGCCTGGGTGCAGTCTTATCGCGGTAATGACCTGATTGTAGGCAGAGTCACTCAGGGTCTCCGAAGGCCCAGACTGGGGCCCGGCCCGCCAGCATTTCTGCCTCATACAACCGTCCAGGCAAGTTGGGGGTTCGAGTCCAAAGTCAAGTGGAGGAAGCCCCACCCACAGTCCACAGGGATGAAAAATTCCGTGGCGGAGGGTGTGGCACTGATCTGAGGCCAGTGATGTGGCCACAGGTGGCCGCTTGCCTCCAGGATGTTACCTGCTGTGGTTCAAATACTGCTTGGCCTCACAGAGCTCAGGTGGCAGTCTGAGCCCCTCTGTGGTGGAGCTGGGAGGGGGGGGCCTGGGGAGCCGTGCAGTCTGAGGACAGAGACCTCCTTTCTCGTGGGCTCCAGGCCCTGTGGCCCCCTTCGCTCTCTAATTGGTGAGCCTGCCTGCCATGTGCTGCCACCTGCCGTGTTCCAGAGCAGCAGGAAGCCAGATCCGGCCACCCAATCTTGCACTTCCCAGACCCCTGACCAGAAGTCACTGAACCTCTTTCCATCATAAATGACTCAGTGTCAGGGCCGGGGTCCCCAGCCCACAGCCACACTCTCAGGCAGACAGGAGAGCCCTCTCCCCAGGGCACAGGCACCTGGTCATGCCACTCACTGACGCTGCTCCCTTTAGAGTGAGGTGCTGCAGGTCAGTCAGAGCCACAGCATCCCTGCCTTGAAGACCCAGTCCAATCCTTTTGATCTGAGGCCCAGATCTACCCCTTCCATGCAAGCCCCAGCCCAGGGGAGCCTCTCCTCCCACATGCTGGCAGGAAGTGGGCTCCTCGAGAAACTTCTCCAAGTCTGCATGCAAAACAGAAAACTCCAACCAATTTCAAATTTTTCTAAAGGAAAACATTTAGGGGGTTTTGAATCCATTTGTTAAAAATACACACACGCTTGATATCCCGATTGGCTTGTTAGACTCTGTGAGGGGCATTGGGGAAATGGATACATTAGCCACATTCCACCAAAATAGTTCCCTATCGTGAATGGGGTTAAAATACGGATTTAGGTATTTAGAAAGCACACCCCTGAGGCTCTTCCTCCATTTGGACTTACAAATCTTTGCGGGGTATTGTTTTAGGGCCTTAACAGTCGCTCAAACCAAGTATAGAATTAATCCTACACATCACCACAGCACATCATGCTGATACGCTCCATTCAAAATATAAAAAAGCTAATCTCAGAGCACTTCTATCAGTTAAAAAATTAAGAATGCTTGAGTGAGAGCCAGAAGTTTATGGTAAGTGAAAATGCAAATCTTTCCGGCCTCCTATGTGGATTCCTAGTTTCTGTATACACTGCTCATAATCTGCTCGTGCGTGGTTATGTACCGTGGAGACATCTTTCCCGCCAGGAGGCTTCTGCGGCTCTTCCCTTTGTGGGCTCCGGGTTCTCCCCCTGGCGGTTTTGCCTGCTTGGAGGTGGGTGGCTGTGCGGCGCAGCGATCCCTGGCCCAGGGAATGGGGCTGGCAGCTCCGCTCGTGGCCTCTAGGGGGCGGCAGAGGGCCGCAAATGGCAGCTTTGAAAACCGTGGGAAAAACTAAGTCTGACCCTCTTCTCCACAGCCCTCCTGGATAGGCATTGTCAGGCCTAGGGTGAGAAAGACCCCCAAAGACCTGGAAGACCGAGAAAATCCTACCGAGTGTGTGGAACAAGGAGCGGAACCGTGACCCCAGAGCTGCTCCTGAGCTGTGGCGCTTTAACCTGGGCGTTCCTTTCCTTAGGAAAGGTTCAGGGCCCCGGGTGGCCCTGCGGGCAGAGTAGTGCCCTGCTCCTTCTTCCCTCTCGGTTTGCCCTGGTCCATCTCAGAACGCTGGGGCCTCGGGGAGAGCGTCATAAAGTGTCAGCTGCACACCTTTGGCTGATGTGCTTGGCACCTCAAATCATTGTCCTCCAAGACCCTGGCCAGGCCACGTGGCTGGCGGCCACCAGGCTGGCTCCTGAGCACGCCTGTGGGGAGCTCTGGGTTCTGTTCTGCCAGTGTAACTGGGGTCTCAGCTCCAGGTCCCTCTTGCTGCGCAGAGCAGGCTGCGGGACTTGGCGCGCTGTGGCGTGAGCCTCGTGTGGCATCTCCAAGGTGGCCTGCCATCTACCCTCCTGCTGGCTCCAGGGAGCAGCCCTGGGGGAGGAGCCAGGCTCCTGCTGCACAGCACGGCTGCCCCTGGACCCCCTCGCTGGTTGGTAAACTTGGAAGCCTGGGCCTTGTTTCTAGGCCCTGAGATGGGTGCTGATCCCGCACCCCACGCTCCGGGCCCTGATCCTTCACACGCCCCATATCTCTGTCACCCCGGCATGGCATCGGCAGTTGATGGACCTCTCCTGGCAGCTTCAGTTTCCTCATCCGTAAAGAGGGCTCAAGGAACCCATGGAGGGCCAAGGGCAACAGGAGACGGGGACAAGGTGGGGAAAACTCAGCACAGGTTGATGTCCCCTTCCCTGTGCCTGTTTTATAGATGAGAAGACTGAGGCAGAGAGAGAGAGGAAGAGAGAGAGAGAGTGATTGGGGAGCTGGTCCAGATGTGGCAGAGCCAGGGTGGAAATTCTAGACCTTTCTGCTCGAGCCCTGGGATATCTTTTAACTCTTCCCAGTTCTACTGCCCCTCCTCAGGCAGCCCCTGGCCCCCACTCACTCCCTCTTGCGTCCTCTTTCCTGTCTGCTGGGGCAGAAGCCCTGGTGCACGTGTGCACTTGTGCTCCCTCGCCCTCTCTCTCTCTCTCTCTCTCTCTCTCTCTCTTTTCTTGAGTCAGGGTCTCGCTAAGTTACTCAGGCTGCCTCTGGCCTCCAACTTTCAATCCTCCTGCCTTGGCCTCCTGAGTGCTGGGATGGCAGGAGTCTGCCACCATGTGGAGCTTTGTGCATTGTCTTGTTCACGCAACTCCTGGCACAAGCAGGGCCGAGAAGAGCATCTTGGGGAGCCACAGGAGCTGTGCTGGTTTCCAGGAACAGACTGGGGGGTGGCCTGTGGTAGGATTCAGTGGTAGGGCACTTGCCTGCCACGCATGAGGCCCTAGGTTTGATCTCCGGTCCTGCAAACAAGAACAACAAAGGAATAGGCTGTGGCGTTTTGGCGATCGCTTGCTAAGGAGGCCAATGCCGTTCTCCCTGGAGACCCCACCCCCTGGGACAGCCTTGAGTGCAGAGCTCCAGGGCCCTCCCTTCCCTATGAAGCAATCACCGCGCAAGGCTAGCGGGCTTAACCAGAGGAGCACAGTGGGCGTTAGGCTCAGATGCCTCGGGAGTCCATGTTTAAAAACCTCCCTGTAATTGGAAATCGACTAATCTCTTGCTATAATTAGGAGGGCCTGAGGCTGGGCCGCTCTGCTTTCCCAGGCTCTCTCTTGAAGGTTTAGGAAACAGGAAGGGACATAGCAAGCCCAGGCGCTGGGGAATGTTCTCAGCAGCCAACTCCAAGGAAAAGTTGAAAGCGAAATGCACCGGGGACATGTCCCTTCAAAGCACATTTCGAATTTCCTGAAAAGTACAAACTTCATTATAAATAGCAACAATTTTTCTGGTAAGTTTTGTTGAATGTAAAAACAAGTGTACAATTCCCACCGGTACAGCTCCAGGGGTTTTCATGGACCAAACATATGTGTGTTATGGTCAGGTACCATCGACTTGGGTCCAACTCATAGCGACCCAATGTAGCACAGAATGAAACTCTACCTGACACTGTGCCATGCACATGATCTTTTTATGTTTGAGCCCATTGTGGCAGCCACTATGTTTTGTCTCACTTTGAGTTGTGCCACATCAACAAAAGGAGGTCCCAAAGGCTTTACTCCATTCCTGTCATTAAAGTGGACCCCACTTTGAGGAAGCAGCTCTTCCCTAGTGGTATTTTGAATGCCTTGCAGCCCGGGGGGCTCATTTTCCAGCACTGTATCTGACAGTGCTTCTCTGCTATTCATAGTTTCCAATGGCTGATTGTTTCTGTGGGGGGTGGGGGGCCGCCAGGACCTTTTCCCTCCCAGCCACTATTCCTCTACCCGAGCGTAACCTTTGCCTTGACTTTTAGCATCATAGATTGGTTTTATTGAAAGTAATTTGGGCCTCGACTCCAAATTCTCAAACTCAAATGGCCCCAGTGGTCTAGCAGCTAGCCCAGTGGGACCATGGCTGCTTTGACCCTCTGGGGGGACGTTTGGGAAAGTTTTCCAGGCAGACGCATAGGCCCAGGGTTGGCAGATAACTAGAGCTTGTGAGGGAAGCCGAGGTCTAGATTTTTATGTGGAATCTCGTGGTTCTTGAATGCTGGCTACGTGCGCTGGAGGCCAACTCCCTCCAGGCCAAATGGAATGTGCCGTGGGCCAGATCTGGCCTGCATGTGGCTGGCAGGGTGGCCCGAGGGACCCCAGGCCCAGTTGTGGAAACGGATGTTACGATGCAGAGTGACCCGGTGGCATTGGGGGCCAGAGGATGGGTGAGGGACTGGCGCAGCAGTGGGGGCCAAGGCCAGCGAAGCGATGTTCCCACAGCACCCGAGGGACAGGCCGGGTAAGGAGGGTGGGGACCTTCCCGGCAGAAGGGCGGAGGCCTGGGTCTGTCCAGGCCTGACGGTCAGGAACTGCAAAGGGGTTCCGTGCGGCAGTGTGGCAGTGGGAGGCCAGAGGGCTGTGGGCATCAGCGGAAGCCAGCGCTTTGGGCCTGGAGAGGCGACACCAGGCTTGTGAGTCCATCCTGCAGGACGGGCGACAGGGACCCTCACAGGTCAAGTGACATGGGCTGCAGCTGGTCTGCCTGGCAGCAGGTGCCGGTGGGGAGTGGCTGGGAGCAGGGGTGACAGTGGCTGTTAACAGGCCCCAGCCTGCGGCCGGGCAGTGGGCGAGGGAGAGAGCCGGGCAGGGCCTTGGGCCCAGGTCGCCGGCCTCCTGCACAAATCCCATTCCCCTTATTTGGGATAAAAATACCCATCCCACGCCAGGGGCTCGCGGATGCATTCGGAGGCTCTTCAGGATGCGGATGTAGACACAGGAAGTGCCCCCCCCAGGGTGTGGTCTCCAGCCAGTGCCTTACCCTCAGCTCCAGCATGAAGCCGTCCAGTTGGAATTTTCCCCACACCCTGGGGCTCAGTGTCCATCGCAGCCCCCGCCCCTTGTGGGGCCCCTGAAACCTTACCTTCCAGCCCATGCTGTGCCTTCCCAGCCAACCCAGATGGGCTGGGCTGCAGCTCAGGGGTCAAATGCTTGCCCAGCGCAGTGTTGGGGAGGGATTCATCTTGTACACAGTGTCGCTGGGAGTCAGACCCGACTCGACGGCACTTAGCAACAGGCAAGCACAACGCCCTGGGTTCAACCCCCAGCACTGCAAAAGCCCAAAACCAAACAGAAATCCCAAGCCAGAACCTCCAAGGTCATGGCCGCCACCCTGGGCTGAGCCCAGGCTCCACTCACCTCCCTCTCACTGCTCTCTCTGCTTCCGCTCCTGCCCACGAGGCCACCAGAGGGGCTCCCTCACACTGAAGCCAGACATGGCTCCCCTCTGCCCAGACCCTCTGCAGCTTCCCACCCCACTCCCTGAATGCCAGCGTCCTCTGTGACCTGTCTCCTCTCCCATCACCTGACTCTTTTTGCTTTGCTCTGTCCCTTGCTCATGCTGCCCCAAAGAGCCATGCAGACTTGGACCTCAGGGCTTCTGCCCTGGCTGTCCCCTGCCGGGAACTTTCGCTCTCTGGCCGATATTTTCACGGCTCACTTGTGCACCTCCTTCCCTCTGTGATCTTTGTGCCAAGGTCACCTTGTTGGTGAGGCCTTCCTTGGAGCTGTGCACACTTCCACCCCTCCTGGCTTTGATTTTCCTCCCTGGCCGTTAAACTCTGTGCAGTCTGCAAGGTTCTTATTAATGTCTTTCTTTTGTCCCTAGGGCCGAACACATCTGATGCTGGGCAAGTGGATGGATGCCCTTCGAGGGGATGCGAAGCCCCTCTGTGCTTCCCTTGGGCATGTCTTAAGCGCGTGTGGCCCCTGAGACCCATCTTGTCTGGGCTCTGCAGGCCTAGCCTGAAGGGCACCGAGTCAGGCCACAGGTCCACCAACCATTGTCTCAAGGCCAGAGATGCGCTGTGCCAAGCGCGCATGGCAGGGGCTGGTGTGAGAAATACTGCTCGACCATTTAAGAGTCCTGCTGGATCCCCGGTAGCTGTTTGGCCGTGATGGATCTTCTCTGTCCACCAACATCCCTGGTGCCACCATCAGGACACACAGGTTCTGCCTTTCAAAGTGGTTGGAACCCCCTTGCCTGGGGCCAGAAAGGGGCGCTAATAAGCAAGCATAGGGACTCCCGGCCATCCTTCACACGGGTTCCTGCCAGGGACATTGCCCACAATGCTTTCCTCTCCCCTACCCCCAGGCAGAGCGGCAGCAGCACCGGCGAGCCTGGGCTCACCCACAGGAGCCAGGCAATTCGTAATCTGTTAACCTTGAATTCTGCACAGCCTGCCACTCGGCAGGCTGGGGGGTGGCTGGAGCCGGGCTCAGCCTGGGCAGAATTCAAATTAGCTCTTGCAATCAACATGCAATTAATGGTTGCACACCCCAGGCATCCGGGCACCATGCCCTGCGCAGAGGGAAGGGAGTCTGGGGAAGATGGGCTCAGAGCAGAGGTGGGGTGGGGTGCGTTCACAGGTGGGCGGTCCTAGCTTGCACCAGAGATCCAAAAAAGGTTTGTTGGAGGCTCATCAGCAATCTCGGTCCAGGTGGTAATCACAGTGGCTGGCATTTAAGACCCACTACCTGCCACGTGCTTTTTGTGGGCATGATTTCATGCCTCACCTTTTTATAGCTATGGCGATTGAGGCTCAGAGAGAGCAAGTTGCTCAAAGCCACACAGCTGGTCCAGCCCCACACTGGCCTGACACCAAGCTGGGTACGCTTGGCCACCCAGTCCCCAGCCTAACCCTGATGATTCCAGCTTGGGGACCCCCACAACATACCCCTCTCTGGTGGCCACAGCGTGGTGTCTGGCCTGAGATCCCCTTGGGTCATGCGCTCACGATCTCAGGTGGGGAAACTCTATTTGTCACACTGGACACTTGGCAGTCTGTGCAGGGTGCCTCTTAGCCATTGTTCTTGCTGATCCCTGCCTGGAAGGGGAATCCAGATCCCTCCTTCGTTTTTAGAGGGGGCTGTTCGCAGCCACTGGAGGCGACCTAGGGTCAGACACACCTTTCAAACTCTGCCCCTCATTCCTGGCGGCCTCCCAGGCCCCTGATCCAGCCTGAATTCCAGGTTGGTCACTAGGGTCCCTTCCGCATGGTCTGCAGATCCCTGGCTGCGGACGTCCTGCTGCGCCTGAGCCCCTCTTGAAGAACTTCCTTTTGGGGTGTCGCGTGGCTCCTTCCTGGGGCCGGGTCCTGCTGCCCACGTCCCCCGGGGAGCCCTGGCCGCTCTGCCCTCATCTCTCCGCCGGGGCCTCTCCGAGTCTGGAGCGAGCCGCCCCCTCCTGCCCGCGCGGGTCCCCTCGGGCGCGGGTCTTCCTGGCGCCTCCGAGCCGTCCCAGCCCCGCCCGTGCCTGCGCGGGGCGCCCCCGCTCTCAGAACAGTGTCGCGGGCCGCCTGCAGGTGTCTCCCCACGGAGGGCGCGCGTCCTGCGCCGCGGCCGCTGCCAGGCGCCGGCGGCTGCTCCTGGGCTCCTCGCGCTCGGGCTGCGGGCGCGCCGGGTCCGCCGCCGCCCCGTGCCCCGCGCCCCGCGCCGCCCCGCCCGGGGGCCATGGGCCCGCGCCGCGTGCGCCGCCGCCGCCGATCGCAGGCGCCCGAGCCCCGGGGCGCGGCGGGCAGCGGCCGCTGACGCGGGCGCCGCCGCCAACTTCAGCCGAGCTCCCCGGCGGCGGGGCCCGGCGGCATGAAGACGAGTCGGCGCGGCCGCGCGCTGCTGGCGGTGGCGCTGAACCTGCTGGCGCTGCTGGCGGCCACCACCGCCTTCCTCACCACGCACTGGTGCCGCGGAACGCGCCGGGTGCCCAAGCCCGAGCCCGGCGCCAACGCCACGGCCAACGGCACGGCCGCCCCCGCCGCGGCCGGCGCGCCCTACAGCTGGGAGGCGGGCGACGAGCGCTTCCTGCTGCGCCGCTTCCACGCCGGCATCTGGCTCTCCTGCGAGGAGCAGCTCGGCGGCCTCGGTGAGTGCGCGGCCCCCCGCCCGCCCCGTCGCGCGCGGAGGCGGCCTCCCCCTCGCGGGTCCTTTGGCCCCCGCAGACGCGCACACGAAGCTCCCAAGCAGGGCTTGGGTCGCGGGGATGGGGGGTCCGGGGAGCCCGGGGGCGCCCGTCCTGCCAGAAGCCAGGGAGCCCTTGGGGTCCTGGTCCCCTCCCCGGGGGAAAGGAGGCGGGCGGGAAAATGGGGACGCGCGGCCAGCCCTGGCTGATCCAGGAGGCCGACTCCAGCCCACGGCTTCCATGGATCCGGGTAGGGGTCTGCGGTGCAGCGGGTCGACCTCCCGCCCCCCCTCTGCCCCGCCAGGGCCGGGTGCGGGTCCCAGGAGCAGGCAGCAAGGCCATGGCGGGACTCTGGCCGGGGTTGTGCGGGAGCGTGGGTGGCGATGGCCCCAGAGGACCAGCGCCTGGGGAAGCTGTGCTCCAAGTCGGCGGGGACTGTCCTGCCGGGACCCAGCTTCTCCCTCAAGGTTAAAACTCACGCTGCATGCCCAGCTCCCCGTGGACCTGGCAGGCGTGTGCAGTCCAGGGCAATGGGTGTGGACAGCAGGGGACAGTTTGCCCTAAGTAAGCCCAAGAGCTGAAGGGTCAGCCTCCCCAGGCGGGGCCCTCTGGGAGAGGTCCCGTCCCTCCCCTCTGGAGGCAGCAGCCCTCTCTGGATCTCACCACAGCCTCTCTGTCAAACTTCTAGGGCCTGGCTCTGGTCACTATGGCATTGGGTGTCCCCCTGTCCCTGGCCCCATGTTGCTCTTGTGAGAGCCTTGCTGGGCTGGGCTCCGTGCTCTTACAGCCCGGTGGCAGGGGAGTGTCTAGCGTAGAGAAGGCCTTCAGCAAACATTTGCAGCGTAAGGGGGCTAATGTGCACGTTACAAATGTTGGCCGGGCCCTGGGCCCACAGGCTGGGGCCTCTTGGTGGTGCCCCACTGTATCACTTCTTGGGGGGCAGCCCACATGCCGGCGACTTCACCTGAACCTTGTAGGCTGTTTGTCAAAGACACAGGTGCTGGAATCAGGGCACTGCCTAGAGCAGCTTCATCCCATCAGAATCCCCTCCAGGGCGCACCTGGGACTTGAAGTTTTGCTGTTGCGTGTAATTAAAGAAAAGAATGAAGGAAGGAAGGAAGGAAGTCAGTCAGTCTACCTCGGAGCCTCTTGGCTAAAACTTCTTGCCTTCTGCCCAGCGCAGGACTCAGCGCCCACAGAGGCCTCACAGGACCTTGTTCCCTTTGGGGTTCAGGTCCCCAGGGAGCTTCACCCGTGACCTTAGCAGTAAGGCCTAACAGGTGCCTGTAGATCCTCCCCCGAGCTCCTGAGGTTTGCGAGGTCCTGCCTGTGGCTCCGCCATCTCCGCCTCTCCCTGAGTTCCCCCCGGGTGTGGAAATGTGGTCCCCCTCCCTTTCCACATTCTTGAAAATATAGCACTGCATCCCGTCGTCCCTGGCAGCCGGCGAAGTCATGCCCCTGCCTCTGTGGAGCCCGCCAGCCCAGCGAGAGCCTCCTGATGAGCTGAGGTCTCTGGCAGTCAGTTGGTCCCTGAAGGTCACCTCCGGGTGCTTGCGGTCATTTCTCTGAAGCCATCCAGGGCTTCACAGGAGAAGTTCAAGCGCGAGAGCTGTGTTTACAAAAACTATCAGTTGAAAAATATTTAGAAAACAAGCACATGCGGGGCTCTGTTCAACATCTCGCCTACGAAATCTCGTCGAGTCCTGGCGACCGCGTGAGGCAGTGGCTTGCAGGGAGGCCGTTTCTCAGATGAGGAAATGGAGGATCAGCTGGGTTTCTGGGTGGGGAGCCGGCTGGGTCTTCTCGGGGGTGGCAGGGAATCCGGGTGGAGTAAGGGGGCCGGAGCAAGATGCAATCAGGGGCTGCAGAGGTGGCACCTGGGGGTCGCCTGGCATGAGACCCTCACCCCAGCCCTCTGCTGTGCAAACGAGGCTGGTTAACTTCCTGGGTGAATGGGACCCACCCAGGCCCTTCTCCTGGCCTCTGGGGGCCGGAGCCGGAAAGTCAGTTTCCCTCCCTGGCTGCTTTATAAAGTTAGCAGCCTGTCCTTGTCGTTGCCGTGAGAGACCCGGGAGGCTGGAGCCAGTGCCAGATCCTGTCGTGGCCACTGGGCCGGAAAGGGTGTCAAGAAGTCCCGGGCCTCAAACTTTGGTTGCCACGGCAACCTGTCTTCGGGGCTCTGTGACCATTTTTCATCCTCTGGGAGGGAAAAGCAGCCCAACTCCGCGTGGTCGGAGTCCCGCCCTGGCTGCGCCCCGCCGCTCAGCGCTTCCTCCTGTCGGCCTGGGGGTGCAGGAAGCCCAGCCCCCAGCCCGGCCTGGGCAGACGCCCTCCACGCCGAGACAAAGGACGCTGTTCTGCTGCCCAGCTCGGGTGGCTCTGCTGGGCTCTCGGCTGGGCTGGGGGCAGCGGCGGGGACAACGGAGGCCTGGGCACGAAGGAGTGGGAGGGGCTTCATGCTGTGTGTGGGAGCCTGTGGATCTGCGAGGCTCGGGGACATGGCGTGGTGACAGTGGGGTCCTGGGGGGCTGGAGAGGCTGGTGAGTGGGGTCAGAGAGGAGGGGAGGCAGTCATGGCAGTGGCGAAGCCCTAAGCCTGACAGGAGCCCATGGCCGCTACTGCGGCCCCTCGACAGGCCTGGGAACCTAGGGGCAGGGCCACGTTTGGGGTCTGGCGCTCTGGCCGTCGCTCCCCCGTGCAGTAGGCAGACAGGCATCCGGGCTGTGT
>VMDO01003187.1:65695-149002 GCA_007922755.1 Pedetes capensis
CCCCCCGTCCTGACACTCGGACTCAAAGGCAACCCTGTCCTACTGCTCCGCCTCCCTGAACTCTCCTGCCACCCCTGGATCCTCATATTGCCACGCTGGCCTCCAGCGCACCAGACACCCTCTGTCTCCAGGGCCTTTGCCCAGTTGCTGCCTTTTTTGCCAGATCCACCCAAGACCAATTCCCACAACTCTTCCAATCTGTGCTCAGCTTGCTCTGACTGCCGGATTCGAAATGGATCCCCTGTATTTCCTGCCTGCTTCTCTCCTAGCAGGCACATCCATTGTGCCTACCGCCCACCTGGCACAGAGCGCCGGCACCCTGACGACAGTGTCATCTGTTTGTTTTGTGTGGTTCTAGCTGAGGAAACGGAGGCACAGAGAGGTTAAGCGACTTGCTCAAGTTCACACAGCTAGCGAGTGTGCAAGCTGGGCTGTTCACCGTGGTAGAAGTCTCTGGATCCTGGCTGTGGTCTGTGGGGCTGCTCTGTACCCCTGGCCCCCATCCATTCACCCACCCTGGGCCCCTCCAATCAGCCTAAGAAGAATGCTGTGTAGGGACTCATGAGCCCTGGGTTCAAATCTAGGCTCTGCTGCCAGCGTGCCGAGTGGCTCTGGGGAAGTCACGCTCCGCCGCTCTTTCTCTGTGGCCGTTTCTCTCAGGTGTGAAATGGGGGTTTTGCTTTGGTTTCTGCCTAGACAAGGAAGGCAGCAGAACTCTGCCCTGGTTCTGGTCGTACCCTACCCTCACCTGCTGTGTGGCCTTGGGCGGGAGTTTGCCCTCTCTGGGGCTCAATCTCCTTGGCTGGATATGAGGCAGGAAGATGGCGCTCTGCCTCAGAGTCACCGAGATTTAGCCAGAGGGTGTGGCTTGGCTCTCCGCTGGCCCAGAGTGAGCTCTGGATAACAGCACTTGTTAGGATCTGACCCCGGGGTCGGACGCTGCAGAGCAGTGGCCTGGGGCTCACATCTCAACTGTCCCTGCAGGGTTGCAGGGTCTCCGAGGAAGTTGCAGGCCCTTGAAAATTGAGACACTGCACAGAGCCGTCGGGGCGCAGGGCTTTCTCTAAAACTTGGCTGATCTGTCCTCGTCAGACCAGGTTCCCGTGGGGTGGCCGCTGCCCCAGGAGCCCACAGTCTCTCCACTCCATCCGCTCACTGCTGACAAGCACAGCCACTGTTCCAGGAGCCCAGGCCCGACGCGACACCCCTTTTGGTCACATCGCACATGGGACCCTTGGGAATCCAGCCCAGCCTGACTTTGTCCTGGAGGCCCCTCACCCTTGCTGAACCAGGGAAGGTCGTGGTTCAGGACAGAGCCAGCTGGAGCTTTCCAGAGCTTTCCAGAGCTCTCCTGCCTGTTGGAGGACACTCGGCCTCAGTTTCCCCTTCTGAAAGGCAGGAATCACAGCGGCCAGGCTCAGACCGCTTCCTGCCTACACAGCCGGGTTGCTTTCTATCTGCTTCCACTGGGAGCCAGAACCGGTGTCCAGAAATCATCCAGAGCCCAAAAATCAATCCGACACCCACCTGTCCTTGGGTTCTAGCCGGGGGTTGACGTCAGCTCAGGGTGCACATGGGCTGGCCCCAGGCTTGTCCTTTTTGAGTAACTTGGCTGTAGGGTAGGGCTGCTTCCTGGGGCACCCCTCCTCCCCAATGGGGGGCCAAGGGGGCCCTGCTGAGTCTCTCAAAGCAGAGCTGGGGCCCGGGCAGGTGGAGGGAAGGATGCTGTGCCTGGAGTGCCTTGTCCATGTCCCAGCCACCCCCGGGTGGGGTGGGGTGGTGCCAGGGATACCACGGGGGTGGCTGAAGCCCAGGGACAGGCGCGGACAGAGACAGAGGGGTGCAGGGAAAGATAGAGGAAGGGAGGAAGAGAGATGGAGAGAGGGGCATGTGCAGAGGGAGGAAGGGACAGAGGGGGAGACAGAGACAGAACAGGATGGAAGGCGCAGCTCCTGGGGAGACAGAGACAGACGACGCCCCGCACGATGCCAGTCACACACGCACAGCCACGTGTGGATGGCGCACCGCGCACATGCCATCCATGCATCCACGCACAGCCACACGCATATGGACGCACCCCATGCCCATGCACACGCGCACACACCTGGACACACTGGCCAAGGTGCGCGTGCATTCAGAGGTGCACACACCATGCACACGCACACACGCCATGCCCACATGGACACCCATGCCCCACGCATGTGCACACCTGCATGCGCTCACACACGGCACACCCATGCCCGTCTGCATCCATGCACACACCTGCACACACGCACCCGTGCACATGCACACCCCTGCACACGTAGCGAGAGGGCACCAAGGAGCTCGGAGAAGGGAGGCAGCGGGTGCCCAGGCCCTCTCCGCCTGCTCTTTCAGCTGCAGGAGGCGCCTGCCCTATGGCTAGGAGGGCGTGGGAAGGCAGGTGGCTGCCAGCCCCTCCCCCCTCTGGCTCCCTCCTCAAGGGGCAGGTGGGTGTGGTGCTGCGGGCTGGCGGCGCCCTGGCCCCTGTCCTGCAGCCCAGGCCTGGCTCCCTCTGTCCTGAGCCTGCGTCTGCCCTGCTCTCTGGGCCTCGGCCCCTGCTCGCTCCATGGGGCCCCAGATCTGGAGGGGAGGGAGGCAGAGGGCCTCGGGGCCAAGTCAGCCATGCCCGCCCCTCCTGCCATGTTCTGGAGCCCATGCCCAGGCCCCATTCAGGAGAGACTTGGAAGTTTCCAGAAGAGGCCCAGAGAAAGGAAGACCCTCCACAGAACCCAGCCAGGGGCGGAGGCTGCACCCAGGCACCAGGGCGCCTCTGTCCCGGGGTCCCACGTGGGGCCTCTGCTCCTGGGCGCCTCCGCTGGGCTGCTGGAACCACGTGCAGGCACCCTGGCTTGGCTTCTCGCTCGTGTGCCGCGCCCACTGTGGGGCAGCCAGGGCTGTGCTCCGTGCTGTCCGCATTGCGGGGACCACGAGGGCGAGGTGCACCTGTGGATGTCCCTGGCTGAGGCCGGGGGAGTTCTCAGCTGGACATGGCACATCCCGTCCCGCTGGCCCTTCACGGGCCAAAGCGAACCCCACATTCCCTCTCGGCCTCAGGGACGGGGAGTCGTGGCCCCCATGTGCCTGGGAAACAGAGAGCTGGGGGGTGGGCTGGGGGGCCTCGGTGGCCCGGTGCTCCCCGAGAGTGCGTGAGGCCTTGAGTTCAATCCCAGCACTGGGGATGAAAAGAAAAAAGGAAAGGCAGAAAGAGCAGGGAAGACAGGTGGGCGAGCCAGACTCCTCCTCCCCCCCAGGATCGGCCAGCCCATCTTGGCAGGCACAGCACCCCCCCCCCCATTTCCAATTTCTCAGACAAAAACCCCGGAGCCGTCCTCTGTCTCAGTCACACACCGTTCCATCCATCAGCCAATGCTGTTGGCCCTTTTTCAAAATCCACCCAAAATCTACCTGCTCCTCCCCATCCCTCTCACCCCCCGTCCCATGGTCAACCCTGCACCCACTCTGGCCTAGGCCACCCCAGCAGCCCCTGGCTGGTCTTCTGTCTCCGCTTGCTCCCACAGTCTGCTGATCGACCCTACAACCCAGGGATGGAGTCTCTGTTCAAACCCAAGCCCCCCCTGGGGAAAGCTAAAGTCCTCCCTGCGTCTACGAGAGGGGACACAACCGACCCTGCCACTCTCGGTCTTGCCCCAACTTTGCTCTTGGGCCTCCTCTGCTCCAGCCTCACTGTCCTCTTACTTTTTGCTCCCCCCACAGGTATCCTCCTGCCCCAGGGCCTTTGCACTTGCAGTTCCCTTGGCCCAAAACGCTCACCTTGATATCCCTTCCCCTACTTCACTAAAAGGTTCCCTTTTGAGTGGGGTCCTCTTTGTTCATCCTATTTAAAACTGCAGCTCCCACCTCCAGCACACCTTATTCCACTACTCATTTAAATTTTAATTTTCATAAAAATTCTCTTTGCTTGACACACAGTCAATGGCCGGATGGACCTCAGTGGCCAGGGGTGTGTTACCCATGCTTTGAAGATCACCATGAATATCGAATGTTTGTTCTACAGACAAGGAAGCTCAGTCTCGGCAGGGAAAGGCCTTTGTAAAAACCATCTCTCAGTCACCTGCCGGGCGGGAGCTGGAACTGGGGGTCCTTTTGCTCAGCTCTGCTTTCTGTTTGTTGGCCCTCTATTATCCCTTAAAGACCTAGACGACCCTGACCTTCAGTTGCTTGACTTACACTGGTTTGCCAGAATAGCTCCTGTTTAGAGGATGTCCCCATCTCTCCACAAAAGCCACATCTCCTGGGGCTGGCAGGAGCTGAGCAGCTGGAATTACTCAGGAGAGAAAACTTCCATCCTCATTCATTCTTTCACTCATTTTCAGAAACTCCTATGGTGTGCTAAGTGTTGTCCAAGGCTGGGATGTGCTCAGGAAAGGAGGCGGGAGGGTTTTAGTCTTTGTGGCGCGTACCTTCCAGAGAAGCAATGTGACCGAGGAGAGGTGGGTGCTCACTGTGCCTTGGAGCTATATTTACTCTGCCTCTTCTAAGGCCACTGTGGGGTCAGTGGAGGGCAGAGCAGGCCCAGTCCTTGTCTTGGGATCTGACATTTGACAAAGGGACAGACAATGAGAAGGGATTTGTGGGTGATCCTGGTTTACGCGGCACCAGGTTGAGACCGAGAAAAAGCCCTGGAACTCAGGGGCCCAAGGAGGCGGCTGGGCACATTTGAGGGGTGAAGATGAGCAGGTTTGTGATTGCAGAAGGTGGTAAGAGCTCTGCAGTGAGGTCCACTTTCAATTCTTCCTCTAATGGTGATGGAAAAGAATTTTCACCCCCATGTGCCTGTCAGCTTGTGCTGGGGGCGGGGTGTGTTGCTATGATGCTCTGTCACTGGTATCTCAGATACCAGCAGAGCCACCCATGGTGGACAGGTTTCAGCTGAGCTTCCAGACTAAGACAGACTAGGGAGAAGGACCCAATAGCCCACTCCAGAAACATTCAGCCATTGAAGACCCTATGAAGAGCAGAGAAGCACTGTCAAATATAGTGCCAGAAAATGAGTTCCCCACACTGGAGGGCATTCAAGAGATGACTGAGGCAGAGTTGCCTCCTCAAAGTAGAGTTGACCTTAATGATGGAATGGAGTAGAGCCCCTGTGATCTCCTTTTGGTGTTGTGGCATGACTCAAAATGAGAAGAAACATAGTGGCTGCAACAATGGGTTCAAACATAAAAAGATCGTGTGCGTGGCACAGTATTGGGTAGTGTTTCATTCTGCTGTGCTTAGGGTCACTATGACTCAAACCCCACTTGATGGCACCTAACAAAAAAGAATTTTGAGACCCACGGTCACCTTTCTTTCTATATGTAAACTTTCACCTGTGGCCAAGTTGTTCTACTTCTTGAGTCAATTTTTAGTGAACTGTGTTTTTCTTAGAAAATCATTTTTTTCATCAAGAGTTTCAAACTTACTTGCATAAAATTTAGCACAGTGTTTTCTTAGGATTGAAAAAAGAAACACCTCTTTGATGACTTTCTTTTCCTCATTCCTCATCCTATATGTTGTGTTTTCTTTTTCTCTCCATTGCTCAAGTCTGCTGAGGGGGAAACAGGGCCTGGTGAAAATTGCTTTTCAGATCCCTCAGAGAGAGCAGACTGGCTTGAAATTGTCTCATAGGATCTGTACTGATATTTTACATCCTCAGGCCCTGGGCTGTGACAGTTTATTACATCTCCCTCTCTTTTTTTCCAGTCTAGATGCTGGATAGTTTGGCTGTTTTATGGTTCCCCACTTTCCCTCCCCAATGCCTTTTTAAAAATCAATACTCTTGTATTTATCACTAATATTTTTGTTTGAATTTTCTGATACATCCTTTTTTTCTTTTGCCATTCTTCCCTGAGGTTTATTTTTCTAATGTCTGCAAGTTCTTAAGTTGAAAACTCTGCTTTCATAGTTAAAAATAATGAATGCATTTAATGCTATGACTTTGCCTTTGATTGCCACTTTGGCCATTTCCTATGAGTTTTAAAATGCAGTGTATTCTTTGAAATCATTTTCTAAATGTTCTGCAATTGCAATTTTGTTTCTAAAAGTTCTAATAGTTTAGTTTTGTTACTTTGTTGACCTCCACATAGTTTGGTAGAACATTCAAGAATTTCCCAATTCTTTATCTATTTGCTTAGATTTTTGTCATTAATTTTCAATTTACTAAATGACAGAGGTGGCTGGTATAATTTCTGCTATGTATGTGTGTGTATTATATATGTAATTATATATGCAGGGCATATATAATATATATATTCCATACAAAAGGAAAATGTTTTATTTGAAAAAGGAAGTGTATCCCCTAGGTGTAGTTTAAAGCAACTTCATACATAGTACTTCTTTAAGACTTTATACTGTTATGTGTTTATTTTTACTCACTTGATCTTCTAAAACCTAGATGAGATAGGTCAAAATCTTTCTCTTCAATAGAATTCTTTCCATTTTTACTTGCATTCCTGATAGTTTTTGTTTTTATAGAGTTTGACTCTATGTTATTCATCACAAAAAGATTCATGACAGTTATATTTCCATTGCAGAATTGTGGATTTTATCTTCTGTCAAGATAAAATGACTATATCTCCCTAGTGAGTGTTTTTTGCTTTGAATTCTGTTTCTTATAGTTTTCTGTTGCTATCTCTGCATTCTTTAGTTTGTGTTCCCTCGATATATCTCTTACTGGCCTTTTTATTTTAAGTTTCCATGTCTTTTTGTTAGGTGTGAATCTAGTAGGAACAGTTGAGCTAGATTTCTTTCTTTTGGCACAACTGAAGGGTCTTAACCAAATAACATTTATTTAATTATTTTATTTTATTTTATTTTATTTTATTTTTTGTGGTACTGGGGGTTGATCCCGGGACCTCACGCCTGCATGCTTTGCAAGCACTGGACCACTGAGCTGCACCCCCAGCCCTTTTATTTTTTTTCCTTACTTCCTGAGACAGGGTCTCGCTAAATTACATAGACTTCCTCTAGTCTCGAACTTGCAATCCTCCTGGCTCCGCCTCCCAAACCTCTGGGATTACAGACGTGCGCCATCACGCCCAGCTAATAACATTTATTTTTGTAGAAAATGCATTTGGTCTCATTTCTTTGTTTTTGTTGAATGTTTTCAATTTTTAATTCTTTTTTAAACACATTTGTTTGTCTTTTATCTTTTACTCTATGGATTAAATTTTGTTTTCTTTACTAATGGCATAAAAAAGCATACATGTTGGTGCTAATTGTTTTTAATACTTGTATTTTATTTCTGTAATAATTATGGAGGGTAAAGTATCCTATCCCTAGTAGGATAAGGAAATTAGTTGCTTTTGAAATCTTTTTTTGTTTTTAAACCCATATTTATAACAATAACTGTAACTTAGTTCATTGCTTGATTGCTTTCATTGCTAACTGTGAGACCCTTTAGTAAACTTTCCCAATTTTATTCACATATTAGTTGGCTTTGAAGGCTCAATATGATGGCACATGTGTTGGCCACCATTGCATGCCAGGTCCCATGCTAGAGGTTGAGTGCAATGGTGAAGTGGATGATGTATTAAACACCTTCCCTCGTTGTGACAGAATACTTGACATGGACAACATAAAAGGAGGAAGGATCTATTTTGGCTCACAGTTTCAGAGGATTCAATCCCTGGTTGGCTGGTCCCATTGTTATGGACCTATAGAAAGGCAGAAACATCATGGTGGCTGGATACTGGGAAGATGAGGCTGCTCCTCTATGGAAGCCAGGAAGCAGAGAGAGAGAGACAAGAAGGTTCCAGGGACAAGGCATACCCTTCAAAGGCTGCCCCAGTGACCTAGTTCCTCCAACTAGACCCCACCTCCTAACAGCCCATTCAACTGTGAACTCATCCATGGATTAACCCATTGATGAGGTCAGTGCCTTCATGCTCCAGTCACCTCTCAGGGCCACCACCAGGTGGAGACCAAGACTTCAACACAGGAGCCTGTGGGGGATACTTCATATCCAAACCATGACAGGTGACTGGATTCCTGCCCTCATGGAGCTTGAGTCTCGTTTGTGTTCATGTGTGTGTACCTATGTGCACGTGGTTATGTCTGCATGTGTGTGAACAACACACAGGAAGCCACAAAGCCCATCTTCCTCTGCAGATGTGACACTTCAGTGAGACTTGAAGAGGAAGAAGAAGCCAGCCATGAGCAATCAGAGGAAATGATGTCCAGGCGGAGGACATGGTGCATGCACAGGGATTGCATGGGGACAGATCTTGGTGACTTTGAAGAAGGAGATAGGCTGGGGTGGCCAGAGAGCAGTGAACAAGGGAAGAGTAGGAGAGAGAAGGGGACAGAGATGAGCTGTGGACAGGGGACTTTGCCCTGGGTGCAGCCATGTACTTCTCAGCTCTTGTTTACTGGAGAATCCCTCTCGGTGGCCTTAATCTATGGAGGGTCCCATGGCTAGGTGGAGAATCCACAGATTTAAGGCTTTCCCCTCAACATCTGGTGGGCGTCACTCCGTCTTCTCTGACACCCAGTGTTGGAGAAGAGATGTCAAAAGTCGGTGTACTTTTTTCTCTTTGGTTGGCAATGTGGCTGCTTATTCTTTCTCTGGATTCTTGTATGCTTTCCCCTCATTCTTCCTCAAAACAGAGAATTCACCACAGAACATATCTATGTTGCTTTTTGGACTGGCCCTGTGCCGATTGAGATCAGCTTGGGAAGGCTTGGCGGTATTATTCTTAATAATAATGATAAGCCAGGTGCAGTAACACACACCTGTCGTCCCAGTGACTTGGGAGGCTGGGGCAGGAGGATCGTGAGTTCAAGGACAGAGGCAGCCTGCATAACTTAGTGAGACCCTTTCTCAAGACAAAAAAATTAAAAAGGGGCTGGGGTAAGTGCTTACAAAGGGGTCAGTGTAAGGTCCTGGGCTCATCCCCCAGGTACTGCAAAAAATTATTATTATTTAATAGACTTTAGATTTTAGATTAGTTTTTGGCTCATAGGGAAATTGAGTGGGAGGTGCAGTGGGTCTCCATATGCCCCCTGACACACATAGAACCTCCTCACTTATCACTGTCCCCACCTGACAGGTGCATTTGTTATGGTCAATGGCCCCACACAGGCACACGATTACCCCCAAAAGTCTACCGTTCATGGTAGTGTCCACTCTTGGTGATGTGCATTCTATGAACTTAGACAAATGTGGAGTGGCCTGTGTCTGCCATGACAGCAGCCTATGGAATAGTTCTGCTGCCCTGAAATCCTCTGGACTTTGCCTTTTCTTCCGTCCTTTCCCAAGCAAGCAGTGAGCTTTTTGCTTTCCCCATGGTTTTGGATTTTCTGAAATATCATAGAGTTGGAAGCAGACAGTATGTAGCACTTTTAACAGTGGCTTTTTTTCCCCCTGAGAAATATGCATTTGTTTCTTCCATGTATGTTTCCTGGCTGGATAGCTCCTTCCTTTTTAGTGCTGAGTAATATTCTCTTCTCTGGATGTACCACTGTTTATATATCTACTCACCCACAGAAAGACAGCTTTGTTGCTTCCATGGAATTTATGAATAAAGCTGTTATAAACATACATGTGCAGCTTTCTGTGTGGTTGTAAGTTTTCAACTCCTTTGGGTAAATACCATATGATAAGAGTATGCCAAACTGTCTTTCACAGCGGCCACCCAATTTTTCATCTCCCCTAGTAACGAATCAAAATTTCTGTTGCTCACCATCCTTACCAGCATTTGGTGTTGGTGTTCTGAATTTTATATTTTAAGCAATTTCTCTGTGTCTCCTGTTATCCATCCAGACTCTGCTTCCGGAAGGCCACTTCTGGATGGGATCGACTTCTATTCTCTGACTTCTATGTCTGCCATTTTATCTCTCATAATTTTACTGTTCTTTCTGTCTCATTCTCTTGCATTCCAAAATAGTTTAGAAGGTTCGTTCTCCGGCTGTCAATATCTCTGAATATTCCTGGGAGACACCTCCAAGCCTCAGATCCTTCATATTTTTCTACACTAGTGGCCAAGGCACATCTGTAGACGGCTGGAGGGTGCCTTTGTCTGGACTCTGCTTTCTCAATGGGCCACCTTTGGTTTCCGTTTGGTTTTCTTTTTACTTTTTGATTTTCTTTCCTGTGGTACTTGAGGGACGAACCCAGGGCCCTGACGTGCTTTGTAAGTGTTCTACCACTGGGCTGTGCCTCCAGCCCATTTTCAATTTTTTTTTTTTTTTTTAGTCTTGAGACAGGGTGTCTCTAAGTTACTCAGCCAGCCATTGGCCTTGGACCTGTGATCCTCCTGGCTCCACGTCTGGAGTCACTGAGATTATAGGCATGCACCACTGTGTCCAGCTCTGTCTCGTTTCCTAGCGATGAGTAAGGTGATGCCTTTAGCAAAGCCAGAGAAGATCTAGGCACTGGGTCCAGGTCCAGCTCTGAGCAGACACATCAAAGCAAGCACATTCCTCCGCTCCTTGAGCTGCGCCTAATTACGTTCCTGACTCATCACAATTCCTCTTGTTTGGCAGTGAACTGCGTTTCCAGAGCTTCGTGTCACTGACACGCCATGTTGTTGATTCAATTTTCTGTAGGATCGAGTCTGCTCTTTGTTGGTTTGAATGCGTTATTTTAATCCTACTTTTGCATTTTTAGCTCCTTTCCAGTTCTTCCTTCCCCCGTTTGGCTCCCGTTTCACCTAGACTGCCTTTCTGGCTGCTTTCCTGAGCTAAATCTGCTGTTTTATCTTCTAATCTGCCAGGGCTTCCATAGAGTTTATATTGTCTTAGGGCCACAAGCATGTGCTTTCATGAATGATTTTGTGTTTAGGGTAATAAATACATTGCAAAAACCTGCTTTTATTGTCTACCTGGAGTAGGGAGTCCCTCTTACATAAGGCACTGGGCTCCAGTGGCCTATTTGAGATTTTTACATTTTCTTTTCTCGTTTCTTTTGTTTTCTTCTTTTTTGTTGTTGTTGTTGTTAGGTGCCGTCGAGTCGGTATCCGACTCATAGTGACCCTCTGTACAACAGGGGAAACACTATCGTCAGTGCTTCTCTGCTGTTCATAGGGTTTTCAATGGCAGATTGATTTTTGGGAGGGGGTTGCCAGGTCCTTCTCCCAAGCCTGCAGCTTCTGGTGTTCCCAGGTGGTCTCCCATCCAGGTACTAACCAGGCCCGACCCTGCTTAGCTTCCGAGATCTTATGGGATCGGATGCCACAGGTCTACAGCTGCAGGCTCTTCTTTTTAAAAATTTTGTTATTTAGAGACAGGGTCCCACTGTGTAGCCCAGGCTGGCCTTGAACTTGAGATGCCCCTGCCTTAGACTGCAGAGAGCTGGGGTTTCACGCGTGCGCCACCAGGGCTGGCTCCCTTTAGTTTTTGTCTTTGAGTTGGGAGGGTGTCTCTGGGCCTCACGTTTACTAATAAATAGGGTGGTGGGCTCCCCTTGGGCTGCCTAACTTTTCATCTGGCTGTTGCTCACCTTTTCTTTTCTCTTCTTTCCATGTCTCTTCCTTCCTTTCCTTTTTTCTTTTCTTCCTTTTAGAGTCTTACTCAAAGATTTTAAGCAGTATTGCTGCTGGCATTTATATCATTAGGCAGCTTTCGGTTATTTTTTCTTCAGGATTTATTAACATTTCATCCCCAGCTAGTTGTGGGTGACCTCTGGGCGTGAGAAGGGATCGCATCCGCATTACTGGAAGGCAGTAGCTCTGTAGTTCCTTCCTCTACAGAAATGACCAGCAGGCTGTCACAGCTCCCAACATGCCACCGTTCATGTCTTCTGTGTGGGCCCAATTTGACTCTGTGATTCTGGCCACAGCGCCCTGTGGCGGTCCCCATGGGCACTCTCATGGTGCGGGGAAACCAGAACCCTGGTGAACGTCTGCTCCTAGGATGTGGCTCCTGCTCTGCAGAGGGTGAGCAGCGCCTCTGCCCGACCCAGTGACTTCTCGGTGCGGGTGCGCAGGAGGTGCTGGGATCCCCTCGGTCCTCCTTGGCTGCATCCAGTGATAAGTGGATTAGTGGCAATTCCTTCTTGGTCTGGTGGAGAAAATTGACAACAGGCCCAGTTCCCAGTCATTCTCAGCGCCCCACTGCACTGAGTCTCTGTGAGGGTTTTGTATGAAATATGGATGAGCGAGCAAAGCCCACGCCTGGCTGGCCCCCAGTCCTATCCCGGAAGTCATCAGCCCTCTGTGGAGGGTAGATTTTGGTAGAGGGGAGGAGAGCGCATAGTCATTGTGTTCAGTGGGTTTAGAGTCAGTCAGAAGGGAAGTGTTGGAACCATGGGCCGTTTATTCTTCCATTTGAGGATCATTTATTCCATGACCATTAATAAGCTCTGAATGTACATTAATGTCAAGTCAGGCGCTTTATCCTGGGCGGTCCTGCAGATCCGGGGGAGATGATAAGGAGCCTGTGTCTGTGAGGAATCTTCCATTTCTCGCTCAGTGTGATCTGGAGAAAACGACTCGCCCTAATGGGGCCTCAGTTTGCCCATCAGTAAAAAGATCAAACCCAGGCCTCACAGGGCATGGTATGGGGTTGAGAGGACACACACAGAGGCAGGGTCCCCAGCGAGTGCTTGGCCAGGGTCAGCCACAGGACACCCAGCGCACATCTGCTGCCATGAAGTCTGGGGGTGTGGAGTGCAGAGGATGGTCCGGGGTGGGGACACTGGATGGGAAAGTCGAGTTTGGCAGGGTCTGAACTGGTCCTAAGGGAGGCCCAGGTGGGGGGGCATGGAAGACCTCTCCGCGTGCCCAGAGGGTCTGGGAGACCATCTCTATTTCCTGGGGAGGTGTCTTAGGTGGCTGGAAGACACCATCTTTGACATTTTGTTTATGAGGAGTTTTTGAGCTCACGGTGTGCGCTTGGCACAGGTTTCTTATTCTATTTGATTTTGTTTCCTTTTGGTGC
Organism: Pedetes capensis; assembly: GCA_007922755.1. Classification (NCBI taxonomy): domain Eukaryota; kingdom Metazoa; phylum Chordata; class Mammalia; order Rodentia; family Pedetidae; genus Pedetes; species Pedetes capensis. The sequence continues at coordinate 78,596 of VMDO01003187.1, forward strand.
TGAGGATCCAGTAGGGAACAGGACAAGGTCTATTCAGGAATCCTTAATTATTTTTGGGGGGAGGTGGCGAGGCAAGAAATAAACACAGAAGATGGCTGTGGACATGAGAAGTACAAAGAAAGAACAAGAGAGATGGCTGGCGGGGTCGTCAGGGCGGGGGCTCCCTGGGGAGGTGACATTTCTCTTGAGACCTGGATGTCCAAGCAGAACTGCCCCAGGAAGATCTGGAGAGAGAGCTTCAGGCAGAGGGAACAGCAAGTGCAAAGGGGCTGAGGTGGGAGCAGAGATTGAAGGGAGGCAAGTGAGGCCAAGGGCCAAGTTCGGAGGCAGCCGCCGTGGTCCAGACAAAAGGCGGCCATGGATGAGTGAGCTAGGGTGGTGGATGGGCAGGGTGCGGGCATGAGGCCTACTCTGCTGGGAGAACCAGCAGCAAAGGAGGAGGGGAGTCGGGTCCGACCCTTGGGTGTTGGCCAGAGAAACTAGTGGGTGATGCCGTTCGCTGAGATGAGAAAACGGGGAGGGAGAGGTGGGGCGAACCGGGAATTTTGTTTTTGGACGTGTCAAGATAGAGGTGCTCAGACTTTCGTGGCTGCTGGGGCCAAGGGCAGAAGTCCACACTGGCACACTGGTGTGTAGGGGTGTGTGTCTGTGTGTGCTTGTGTGTGTGTGCTTATGTGTGTTTGTGTATGTTTATGTGCGTTTATGTGTTTGTGTGTTTATGCGTGTGTATGTTTGTGTGTGTTTATGTGTTTATGTATGTGTTTGTGTGTGTTTATGTGTTTATGTGTGCGTGCGCACACGCACACGTTCTGCTGAGGTTTTCTCAGCATGGCACTGTTGGCATTTTGGGCCAGATCGTTTTTGGCGGCTGTCCTGTCCATTATAGGGTTTTAGAAGCTTTCATGGCCTGTACCAATGAGATGGCCAGGTGTGGCAATGGAAAATGTCCCTAGGCATTGCCGAGTGCCTTGGGGGACAGAGTTGGTCCTGGTCCGGAATGAACATGGAACTTCCGAAGGGACGTCTCCTACTGCCGCAGGCACGGTGGCTCAGGACCCACCAGGGGTGCACGCCTGATGGTCACATTGCCTTCCCACCCAGCTCAGGTCCTGCCTCGGAGCCCTGACCACCACTAGCCAGGAGCCCCTGCCAGGGATGGAGTTTGGTAGTTCGATGAAATCTGTTCATTCTCCCCTTTCTAGAGCCAGAAAAAGAAGAGGCACCCAGAATGTTCTTTTTGGCCACAAGCTGATTGGCAGTCAGATCCTAGACAGCACCTGTGCCTCAGTCTCCCCGCATGTACATGAAAACAGTCTGAACTGCTTTCCCCAGCTCTGACAGAGCCTCAAGTGGGAGGGATCGGTGTGAGCATCTTGGTGACTCGATCCGAGTTTGTGGAGGCAGGCAGAACAGTACAGAAATGTGCAGCGGGATCACTGCCTCCCGGGGCGCCGTGAAGGTGAGCCTGTAAATAATTAGAAAACATTTAGCTGTGAGAAAGCGCCAGGCTTAATAATGGGAATAATGGGAGAGGAAGGCTCTCTGAGGCGGGCGCGCAGGTTGAAGGCCTGGCAAGCTGCTCTCCCCTCTCTTGGCGGGAGGACGAGGTGGCGATGTTCAAGGCCTCGGGAATCTGTGTATGATGCTTTGTTCGGGTTCGGCGTAACCATGGAGACAGACTTCCCCTCTCCTCCCGGGGAGCTGATTCCAGCTCCTGTGCCAGTGCGCGCCACACACACCAGCCCCCTTCCTTCTACCCCGTTCTTTCTGACTGTGGCAGAAGGGACGAGTCGGGGCACCCCGGTGAGGGGTAGCCGCGGGAATCTGGGCTCTGGTGTGCTGTGGGTTCAAGTCCTGCCTCTGCCTCTTCCTAGTGTGATCTGGGATAAGGCACTCAGATCCTGGGACCCTAAGTTTCCTCTTCCATAAACAAGGATCAAATGCTTTCCCCGCACAGTTATTAGGGGTCAGATGCCATCTGCGGGTGGCTGGGGGAGAGCTCTGGGAATTCTCAAGGAGTTGAGAATGTGGCCTAACTTGCTACATGGTTAAAATGGACCAAAGGGACCGGACTATACTGGCCTCAGAGTTGCCCCTGACTGGGAGGGAGCAGGGTCTCCCCACCACCCCTGTGGGCCGCTATATCCCGCCTGCCCTGTGCTGGCTGGGCACATGGCTGGGGCCAGAGAGAGCCCGGATGGAGGCACAGCAGCATGCAGCTGGGGCACTTCCGATACTGGCAGATGACAAGGGCGCGTGGGTGGCTGTGGGCTCTGGGCCGTGGTAGTGAGTCTCCTGACTCGGGGCCACATCCGTGGTGCCCGCCTGGACGACCACTGGAGTCTTCCTTTTGTACGAGTTGCCACTTGGGAGACGATTTCACCGCAGACCTTGTTTCCCCAGAGGACGCGGGGGTTTGCAGGTGGGTGAGGGTGGCAGAGGAGGAGCTTTTTTCAGGCTGATTGCTCTGCCTGAGCCGCCCACTCCAGCCTCTCTCTTGGGCCAATTCCAAACACAGACGCCCAGTCAGGTGCGCAGCTTTTGGTCAGAGGTGGCCAGTTTGACGGACCAAAGAAATCCTATGCTGACTAATGGCGCTTGCGTAAGGGACTGTGGTCTGGTGGCATCAAGGTGGCCTGATCAGCCAGGATAACCACTTTCATCCCAGCTTACTGCTTTATGAGCCACAAGACTTCAGACAGGTCACCGTCCTGTGGGTGGGGATGGCTCAGACTTTCCAGCTATGCAGCTAGGGGCTGGGTGAGGAAATCTGTGATTCTAGAGCTGACATTTGTAGTCCAGGGAAAACTTTGACTAAGACTTTAAAGCAGTTTATAATTTGAGCTACTGTTAAACTACAAAGATCTTGGTGTGGACATCAAGGCTATTATCATGATGTTGTTGTTAGGTGCCATCGAGTCAGTATCCGACTCATAGTGACCCTCATAGGGTTTTTAATGACTGTTTTGGCATTGCCTTGGGAGTGGATTGCCAGGCCCTTCTCCCATTTTTGCCGTGCTGGGAATTGAACTCAGGACCTCAGAGACTGCAGTGCGGCGCCCTACCAACTGAGCCAAATCCCAGCCTCATCATGATGTAGTGTTTTAAATAACAAAGTGCTTCCTAATATTTTGTTAATTGAATGCAGCCCCATTAAAGCATAGCTTCTTGCTTTTGAGGGTGCACACGTGCGCACTGAGCCAAGACAGACATGTGCAGTGGTGAATGGACAGCAAATAATAAGCCCCCAGATGGGATGCTGGGCAGCTAGAAAGCGGGGTTCCTATGCGAGGAGATGCTCACCTACTACTTAAAGGCATTCTAAACGTCACTTAAAATACACATGCCTTGAAGATGGAGCTGTAATTAGCGTATTCGTGGAAGGGAGAGAATTTTTCTATGTGCGAGGCACCGCCTCCCTTTTGACAGATGGGGAAACCGACAGTCAGAGACACTGAGTAATTTGCCAGGTGTGTGGCTCTCAATTATGAGTGGTTTTGCTTCCTTTCCACCAAGGGGCATCTGACAATGTCTGTAGCCATTCTTGTTATGACTGGAGATTGGGGCTGCTACTGGCCTCCAGTGCTTTGAGGCTAAGGATGCTGCTGCTGCTGCTGCTGTTGTTAGGTGCCCTTGAGTGGAGTCCAAATCATAGAGACCCTAGGTACAACAGAATGAAACACTCCCTGACACTGTGCCAGGTATATGATCTTTTTTATGTGTAAGCCCATTGTTGCAGACACTGTGTCAATCCATCAAATTGAGGGTCTTCCTTTTTTGTTGACCTGCCACTCCCCTCAATGTGATGTCTTTCTCCAGGGATTGGTCCCTCCTGACTACATGTCCAAAACACATGAGACAGTCTCGCCATCCTTGCTTCTGAGGAGCACTCTGGTTGCCCTTCTAGGGTGGATCTGTTGGTTCTCATGATGCACAGGGCAGTTCCAATGGCAAAGAACCATCTGGCCCCAAGTGTCACCAGTGTGAGGCTGAGAAACTCTGGCTGGGTGTCACTCAGCTGAGGTCTTCCTGAGGCTTATCCCTGGCTTCTTAGCTGCCACCTGCAGTCCTGTACAGGAACCTGATGAATGTCAGTCTCTGGTCTCCATGCTTGGCTGCTGGCCAGAGCTGAGATGGCATCAGCACTCGTGTGTTACAGATTCCCTTGAGAAGGTGACAGAGCTATGGATTATCTCTTTGACAATTTTCTACTTTCCACCACACTATTTTCTTAATATACTCTTATAGTCTTTGTTGTTTGTTAGTGTCATCAAGTCAGGTCCAACTCATAGTGACTGGACACATACACCAGAAGGAAACGCGGCTTCACACTGTGCCACATACATGGTCTCCTAATGTCTGAGCCCATTGTTGTTGCCACTGTGCTGCATCTCATTCTGAGTCATGCCACATTGACAAAAGGAGGTCCCAGGGGTTCTACTCTATTCCTGTCATTAAGATCTACTCTACTTTTTTTTTGGTAGTACTGAGGGTTGGACCCAAGGCCTTGTGCTTGCATGCTCTGCAAGTGCTGGACCACTGAGCTGCACCCCCAGCCCATTTTTTACTTTTTGAGACAGGGTCTCACTATGTTACACAGACTGCCTCTGGTCTCGAACTTGAGATCCTCCTGCCTCCGCCTCCCGAGCTGCTGGGATTACAGGTGTGCGCCATTGCACCTGGCATAAGGTCTACTCTACTTTGAAGAGGCAACTCTTCCCCAGTGGTTTCTTGAATGCCTTCCAGCCTGGGGGGCTCATTTTCTGGCACTATATCTGACAGTGCTTCTCTGCTATTCGTAGGGTTTTCAACGGCTAATTGTTTCAGAAGTGGGCTGCTGGGTCCCTGTCCCTACTCTGTCTTAGTCTGGAAGCTCAGCTGAAACCTGTCCATGAGTGGCCCTGCTGGTTTCTGAAATACCGGTGGTATAGCTTTCAGCATTGCAGCAACACACAAGCCCCCACAGCACAGTAAGCCTACTGACATGTGGAGGTTTATAGTCTTGTTGTTGTTGTTGTTAGGTGCCATCGAGTCGTGTCCGACTCATAGCGACCCTCATAGGGTTTTCAATGACGGATCATTTTCAGGATTGCCTTGGGAGTGGGTTGCCACGTCCTTCTCCCATTTTTGTGGTGCTGGGACTCAAACTTGGGACCTCAGAGACTGCAGAGCAGCGCTCTACCAACTGAGCTAAATCCTAGCCCGTTTATAGTCTTAGTGTTCATTAATTATTGCTGTAAACATTTCTCTACATTTCTGCAGCATTAATAGTGATCATTATTAATGGCCTTTGGACTTCTCCATCCTATTCACAAACCATTATTTCTTGAGTCATTCCTGTGTTGTTGGGCATTTTTTGGTTTCCATATAGTTTAATACCATAATGATTACTTTCTTAAATACAACATTCTTGTTTGTTGAATTTTTTCCTTAGGAGGATTCCCCAGTGTATTTTTATGTCTCTCTTTCTCCCTCCCACCTTCCCTTCATTCCTCCCTTTTCTTGATTTAAGAACTTTTGGGGATAACAATATGTGAACATGGTTTAAAACTCAAACGCACAAAACAATGTACAGCATGAAGGCTCCATGTTCTCAGCTACCCACTTCCTCTCCCAGGGCAAGAGTTGGCTGCATGTTCAAAGTATGCATGCACATTAACTTTTTAATAAATGATGGTATGCTCTGCTCACACTAACTGCTCTTATGAGTGGATACAGGGAGCAGATCTCCTTCAGGTGGAGAGAAGAAAGCTGGCTTTTCTGAGGAGGTGACATTTGAATTAGGTAGGGGATGCTAAGAGTGGGAGGAAGAGAGTCACAGGAAGGAGGGGAAGCACATGCAAAGGCCCTGAGGTAGGAATCCATTAGCAGATCTAAAAACCTCCAAGGAAATCAATGGGGCTGTTGGAGAAAGATAAGTCAAATTGCCTGGGAGGGACCTAGTTGTGCTGTGCCTTGTCGACAATGATATAAAATTTAGACTTTCTTCCAAATATGTGGTGATGCCTTTGAGGGCTTTTAAGCAGGTTGGTGATAGGATATGGTTTGCTTTTAGTAAAAGAGCATTCTGCCTGATGAAGGAAGAATTTTGGATGCAGGCAGAAATAGGCCGCTTCACAGATGGCCGTCCCGTGGAGAGATGCTGATGGGTTTGGCCTTGAGTGGGGGGTAGAGGGAACCAGATTCAGGATGTAGTTTGAAGGCAGTGCCAATAGGATTGACTGACAAATAGGATGCGGAATGAGTTAAAAAGGCACTGAAGACAACTCAGATTTATGGCCTACACAGATATTTGTGCCCATTACTGAGATAGGGAAGACTGAGGTGGGAACAGGCTTTTGTGTGTGTGTTTGATTACTTAAGGAAATGGATCTTGTATCCAGATCTGCCATGTTTTTTACATCTGCCTGCCAGCCCAGAGACATCAACTAGATAAGTGGGTAACAAAATATGTCTCAGAGCCTAGAGGTGTGACTAGGCCAGAGATATTGATTCAGAAACCATCAGCCTCAGGACGGGCTGAGACAACCTGGGAAGTGCCTCGCACGCAGATCAGTGCATGCACCTGTTTGTTTCACATGGACTGCCCCAGCTCTGTGCATTATCACTTATTTTTGTTATTTTGTAATTTTCTAATTTTTAAGAGTACCAATGGCCCTTAGTGAATCTAAAGAAATGGCAGAGCTGCTTAGATATGGATTCTAGAGGGCTTCTTCCTTGTTTTAATGGCTTTACCTAATCCAACGTGAGAATCAAAGCCTGACAGATGGCAAAATGAAGAAAAAGAACCCCTTTTTGGCTTCCCTGTCATGTTCGCACACCTCCAGCTATTTCTGCCCTGAAAGTCAGAGGTGTTCACTGGAGAGGAACCTTCCGGTAAAGAGTCAGACCTCTCTCTTCTCTTCCTGAATACCCAGGAGATGCAGCTGTCTTGCGATCTTGCTGTGATGGGTTCTGGTTGCTTTTTCATTGTTAGGTCCTAGTTTTCTCCAGTTCCAGATTATTTTCCTTTCCATTGGGGTTATAATTCTTTGTTGAAGCTCAAGAAACTCCAGGGCATGGTTCATCCCCCTCTGACATCAAGGCTTGGGATTAGTAAATGCACATTCTCAGAGTGGCTGCTCTTTGGCTCTCAGCACGGAGTTTGCTTCTGTTGGAAACAGCGCTGTGCACCTCCAGAAGGTGACTCTCGTATTTATGTTAACGTGTACAGACGGCAGCACTAACTCATCTACTAGACATGGACGCAGCACCATCTGTGTACCTGCTGAACGTGCTTCTTCGCTTGCCACTGAGAAGCCGGGATCTCAAAGTATGTCGGAAATGGTAGATCTCTGCATGGTCTGATCTCAGAAATGGATGAACAGGTCCATCCATTATCACCTACAAGGGCCTCAAGCTTTTGCACACTCCGCTTTGGGAAAGGCAGTGGGTGAATGCAGGCAATAATGTTTATAGTCTCAGTATGGCATGGGCGTGTTTACCACAATGGGCCAAGCTGAATTTCACCCCCTCCCATCCCATCCCATCCCATCTGATCCCCACCATCCAGAGTTCTTGGTCTGCGTGCGTGTTGGAAAACAAAAATTAAGAAACTTGTTTGGTTGCAAATGATCAGTATAAGCAAAAAGGTGACTCTGTATTAGCTCAGGTGAGGAAAAATGTGGGTGGCTTCAGGCACAGCTTGATCCAGCTTTTCATGTTATTGCAATCTATTTTATCCCCTCTCCGTCTCTCACTTCCCTCTTTTACCCTTCCTGTTCCTCCTCCTGTTCTCTCCCTGGTTCAGCTCTGTGTCTTCTGCTGGCTTTTCTAACTGGCAGCTCTCTTCCCAGCACCTCCATGTTTACGTCCCCCTTGGTTAGCAGGAGTAGAAGACGCAGGAGGGCTCGCCATGGGCCCTGTTCGTGCTCGGAGCTGTGGGCCTGGGTCGTCCGCTCCACTCTGGAGCTGGGGGTAGGACAGCCTGGTGGAGGCTCTGCCGCCGCCACGCAGGGGCGGCCCGCGGCCTTTCTTCCCTTTCTTCAGGCAGCTTCTCGTGGCCTCCGCCCGGACGACGCCCCACAGGCCCTCGGGGAGGCCGCGCCTCTCCCTCAGCGCAAGCGAGGCCCCTGTCTGCGTCTGTTCTCGCGCCTCTGGGTGACCTGCTGCCCCGCTGCACCGCGTTCCGTCTCCGCAGTTCACAGAGAGGGGCAAAGTCGCCTCTCTGCCCACAGCGCCACAACCACCTGGGTATCAGGGACCCGGCATCCGCGGGAGGGCGGGAAGCGAACATGGCGCACGCACGGACTTCCGGTGGTCTCTAGGGCTCCTGGTTGCCATGACTTCCGGTGGCTGTCTAAACACTTCCGGCCGTCTACGTCTTTTTGACTAAAAAGGGAAGTCAGACCCTGCACCTCCTGTCCTTGACTGGTTTAAATAACATTTAATTTAATTTAATTTAGTTTAGTGTGGTTTTTTTGAGACAAAGCGTCACTGTGTCGCTCCCGGAAACGCTGCACCCCTGCTGCACCTCTCAGCCCCTGTGGGACTGCGCGCGTGGCCCCTCGCTGTGCTCGCGCCCTTGGGCGAGGTTAGGGCGAGGGGCTGCAAACTGCGCTGCAGCTGGCCGGGACCCTCTGACCGGACACATCGTCGCCCTGGCTGCATCTGTGGCTCCTGGAGCCTGGGGGCCTGGGGTCCTCAGTGAGGTGGCCCAGCCCTGAGAGGTCTGTGAGGACGGCCCTCCAGGTAGCCAAGCACCCGAGGCAGAGCTGGCAAGAGGGCGGCCTTCGCAGCCCCGTGGGGAGTCCTCAGGAGAAACAGGGGCCCTTGCGGCTGTGGGGCAGCCCGTGGCTCTGCAGACGCCTCTCAGAATTACCACTTGCGACGGTGGGCGTCCCACAGCCTCCTGAGCGCAAGGCCTCCTTGCAGGGGGCTGGAGGGAGGGAGGAGATCGGAGAGGCTGTGCAGAGGGCCTCCCGAAGTCGTCGTTAAAATTTATTTATTTATTGCTTTGTGTGGGTGGGTGGTCCTTGGGGGTTGAACCCAGGACCTTGCACGTACTTTGCAAGTGCTCTGTCACTGAGCTGCACCCCTAGCCCATTTGTTTTTATTTTGAGTCAGGGTCTCCTTAAATTAAGCAGGCTACCTCTGGCCTTGAACTTGTGATCCTTCTGCCTCTGCCCACTGTGTTGCTGGGATTAGAGGTGTGCACCACCATGCCTGGCTTTTTGGCACGATCTTGCTATTTAGCCCAGGATGGCCTCAAATGATCCTCCTGCCTCAGCCTCCCAAGTGTTGAGATTACAGATGTATACCACTATGCTTGGTTTAAGTATAGTCTCAAAACAAAAACAAAAACAAAAAACAACAAAGACCTAAATTAAACGTGTTCTTAAACACAAAAGCATAAAAATTGTACATATTAGCCAGGTGTGGTGGAAAGCACCTGTAGGCCCAGCTACTTGAGAGGCTGAAGTGGGAGGATCACTTGAGCCAAGGAGATCGAGGCCAGCCAGGGCAATATAGTGCGATCTCATCCCTTAGAAGTACATATTAACAGAATGCCATGTGAATTAAACTGCACTTGTGTTTGTATGTCCCATCCCCTCCCCCCAAATAAAACTTTCTGCATTCTCTGCCAGATTATCCCTCAGGATAGCACAACCAATACGCACGTGCACTTGCGTACACACACACACACACACACACACACACACACACACACACACAGAGGCCCTGGGGTTTTGTGAGTTGGCATCCTGGACCAGAGTAAGAGTGTGACTCGGCCAGTGGTTGCATTCTGAACTGGACTTGTGTTTCATCACCCATGCATCACCCATCCACTTATCCATCTGTTCTCCATTCATCCTACGTGCATCACCCATGAATCCATCATCCTTCTGTCTGTCCATCGCTGCCTAGTCATTCATTGCTTATAGTCTACCCATCCATCTACCAGTCACCCACTCCCCCATGCACCCCTGCGCCCACATGCTTGGCTGTTGGGTTATCCATCACCCATCACCCTCCATCTAACAGATCTGTGCGGACACCTCTTTTGTGCCAGGCGCTGCCCCAGCTGCAAGCTGTGTGGCACTCTGGTGGTGTCATGGAAGGCTGGTTCCCTGGTGCCCTGCCATCTACCACTCTCCTAAACATAGCTGGGCTGGGATTGAACAGCCTGGGTGACGTTTGTTACCACTGCAGGCTCTGAGAGCTCCCTGAGGCTGAGGCCTCTCCTTCTCAAAGCTCCCTTTCTGGCCACAAGGAGCTATGGCATCTCCAAAGGGAGGCAGTTCCTGTGTCTGCCTGGGTTGTGGAGCATAGAGATTAAGCATAGGGCCATTTACATCCACTCTAGAGGCTGGGTGCGGTGGTGCATGCCTGTAATCCCAGTGATTTGGGAGATGAAGGCAGGAGGATCACAGGTTCAAGGCCCGAGGCAGCCTGTATAATTTAGTGAGACCCCACCTCAAGATAAAAAATTTAAAAAGGGGCTGGGGGTGCAGCTCAGGGGTGGAGCACTTGCAAAGCATGCTCAAGGCCCTGTGTTCAGCCCCCAGTACCACACACATACACAATCCCCTCTAGATAGTATGGCCTGCCCTGAGCTTGATGCTGGCTCTCACTTTGTTCAAAAGAGATTCCCAAGTGCTGGAGAGGTGTTAACAACGTGCCAGCACCAAACTGAGACTTTCTCCTTGGTAGTAATAGGAGCTCAAGGGGACCATTACGAAGGAAACAGTTTTCTTTCTCTGAAAGTTAAGATGTTGGGCTCTGAAGCAACACTACCCAGGATTTAAATTGCTTGAGCATGCGGCGAATACTAACTCTTATTAATATTATTCCTGTCGTCTTGAGGGACACAATTTAAAAGCCACAAATAGAGTCACCTGGTGGTAAAGAGTTTACATTTTGGAACCCTAGGCCTGTGTTCTGATCTCAGCTTTGCTGTCCTTTGCTCTTGCTATTTTGCAAGTGAATGACTCTCAGGGAGCAGCAGCTCAGCCCCCCAGGATGGGGATGAAAGGCATAAAAATAGTCAGTGCCATGGAGCATTTATGATGTGCCTGGCATGGTTCTAGGCTCTGTGTGGGATAACTCACCGGGCCTCCATAGCCCTCTAAGCTAGTCACGACCATCACACTCTTTGGGAAGATAAGGAAACGGAGGCAGGCAGTACAGCACCTCGCCCAGAGCCCACGGCCAGCAATGGGTGAAAGTGAGATTCGAGCCCAGGTAGTTTGCCTCCTCACTGCCTCGTGGTCATAGTTGGAAAGATTATGAAAGGTATATGTACATCAATCAGCCAAATGCTTGGCATAAGTTGGATGAAATAGAGATGGCCCTGCTGTGGAGTAGCTGAGATTCCTACTTATTTAGACAAAAAAAAAAAAAAAAAAAAAAAAAAAAAAAAAAAAAAAAAAAAAAAAAAAAAAAAAAAAAAAAAAAAAAAGAAAAGAAAAGAAAAAAGAAAAGAAAAAGAAAAGAAAGAAAAGAAAAGAAAAATTTATTTGCTTTGATGAGCTACAAAGTTTAGTTGGTGTCAGATTTGACTGGACACGAAATGTCACAAAAGGCTCTTTTATTTCTTAGACTCTCTCCATCTGTTCCGTCCCACTCAGTAGCCTCTGGCCACATGTGGCTATTAGATTGAAATGTAAGTGAATGAAAGTCAGATCAATTTAAATTAAACCCAAATAAACTTTACAATCTAGTTCTTCCCTGGCACCAGCCACGTTTCACACGTGGTTAGTGGCCACTGTGTTGGATAGTACTGAACATTTCCATTCTTGGTACCATTTTGGACTGTGTTGTTGTCTGTGGAGATCAGTGTGGCCTCTGGTAAGCCTGGTGCTCCAGCCTCACCTGCCTTGTAGTCCTAAAGGGAAGAAAGTGTCTTTCCCACAGCTGTGACTGAAAAGGCCCAAGGAAGTCTCTCATTGGTCTGACTTATATCACGTGTCTGTTCCTGAACCAATCACCATGGCATTTGGTGTGAATGGAATACTCTTGACTGGCTGGCCTATCTCTTGGTATCTCTGGAGGATTGGTTCCAGGGCTTCCCACAAGTACCAAAATCTAAGGATTTAAATTCATCATTTTATATAAAATACTACATTATTTGCATATAACTTATGCACTTCCTCCTGTATACTGTAAAATCATGTCTAGATTACTTAGAATATGTAATATGATGTAAATGCTGTATAAATAGCTGCTGTACTATACTGAGGGAATAATTATGAGAGGAAAAAGTCTGTTCTTATTCAGCACAGATGTAGTTTTTCCTCCCGAATATTTCCGACCTGAGATTGGATGTGGAGCCCACGGACAGGGCTGCGGTTTTCACTTCCCCTCTGCCAGGGCTGTGTGTCCCTGAAGGCTGCGTACTTGCCCATCCCTGCTGCCTTTGGACTTGGTCAGATGGCTTGTTTTGACTGCTGAAACGTGAGCAGATATGATCTGTGTCTCATTCAGGCCTGGCGAGGCTCTGCCCTCTGTCACAGAGGCATCGTGCATGCAGCCGAGGCTGCCCCTTCTAGCTTCAGAGTGAGGAGACGCAGAGTTCAGCGCAGCCCTGACGAGCTGAACTCAGCTGAACATCCGCCCACTGTCCTCATGTAACAGCAGCAAGGAATAATGCTTGGTCTTGAGCACTGCTGCCATTTTCAGACTCTTTGTTATAGCAGCAAAAGCTAACTCATACAGACCATGATCATCTTCTGCCTAGGCCTGGCCTGCTTCTGCCTTTTGTCAGCTTTGAGCTTCTGCCCATAGGGTGTTGCAGATCCGCTGCAGAATCTGACTCCAGTGAGCAGCAAACTCAGGCTGGAGTGGAGCAGCGTGTGATATCTCTGAAGGCTCTTCTCTGATTTCTCCGAGCTCGCTGCTGTTCATTCAGTCGTGAACATTTACCGAGCCCCTCAGTTGGCTGGGTCCAGAACTGCAAGATCTCCGGAGACCCAGTCTTTGCTTACCAGTTGCTCACTGCTCTTGGGGAGAGAGATGTGCGAGCAGGTAACAGAGGCGCAACAGGACCTGGGTCCGGGTGCCCTGGCCCACCCAGGAGCTTGGCTTTGGCTTCGCTGGACATCAGCTGGCCTTGAACCTGGATCAATGTGCTTGTCTGATTAGTTTCTTTCAAAGTGACCCAGGCCTGGCCGTGCAGCGAGGCAAAAGGCTCTAGAGATCCTTCTTCGTGTAGCAGGGCCCCTTCCTCCCCAAGCTCATTATCCTCCACCCAGTGCCTGCCTGGCATTTCTCTGCCTTGGCCGCGGGTCACATTTCACTCCTGTCGCCGTCCCCGGGGCCATCAGAATGACAGGAGCACCATGCCCGCCTGGCAGCCCTTCCTGTCCCGACACACTGCTGTCTGGCTTCAGACCTTGCCATTCCCAATTATAAAAGGACAGGCAGAGGTGGGGTCCTCACTCCTGCCTGGAGTCCGAGGCAGAGTCCTGGCTTGCTCTCACTGTCTGTCCATCAATCGAGCTGACGGACGTAGAAATCCAGTTATGCCCAGCTGCTGGGCCAGGGAGGTCACAGATGTGATGAAGGTCCGCTTGGCCCAGGGGACCCTGGGACTGTTGTGGAGATGGTGTGGCCACGAGCCAGGCTGGGAAGAAGGGTGAGAGGGGTAAGCGGGGGGCGTATGAGGCGGATGGACCGGCGCGGACAGAGACCCCGGGCCTGCGCGTGGGTTTCAGGAGAGGCCTTGGGCTGGGGCCCTGGCCGCCTTCCGTCCACTTCTGCTCAGAGGAGGCATCTCGGGCCCCACTGAGTGTCTGCACCTGAGGAAGCCGCAGGCTCTCCCAGCCTCTCAGCCCCGGCTGCAGGCCATCTGGCCCGGGGGCTCTCTTGCTCCCTTTCCGGCCCCTCCACTGTGGATGTGGCTCCCAGCCACTGCTCTAAGTGCAATGCTTGTTGTACTGAGTACTTAGAGACATAGTTCTAAGTGCTGAGTACCAAGTATAGCCCTAAGCACAGAGTACTTGGAACCGTGTCTCTTTGGTTAGCCCAGGGCGCCCCTGTTCACATTCTTCCCGCCTCCGGCTGCTGCCACTGGGCCGCTGCTGCTCAGAGCTCCTTGTGCTCAGTCCTGTGAGGGTTGCTGTCAGGATCTGCTGCCTCTCTTTAAAGCAGGGGTCAGAATGGCCCCTGGAATGGCCTGAGCCCCCCAGAGGACCATGGGACTGCTGTGTTTCTTGAGCATCTACTGTGTGCCAGGCCATCTTGGGGCTGAGGCAGCACATGGGGGCTTCGGGACATTGCGAGATCCTCCCCTTTTGGGCACGGAGGATGGGCTCCATGGCAGCCCCACTCAACCTTCCCTGAATGCCCTTGTTTATGCACAGCCTCAACAGCTGGGCTGTCCTGGGTCCTGTGTGGCTAATATCTCATTTAATCCCTGTGACTATGCTGTGAGCTAGGTGTGTTCCGTTCCTAACTCCATTTTACAGGAAGGAAACTGAGTCTCCAAGAGCCTGAGGTGCTTACTTAAGGTCTTTCAGCCAGCAGGCGTGGTGGCCACTTCACACCAGGCCTGTCTGGCAAGGAGTTCAGCCTCCTCAGCTGCACTTGCTGTCCCCCGCCGTCAGCAGCGAGGGCCTCCCTCCTCGTGGATTCTGAGCTGATTTTCCAGTAATTTGCCCCTGCTGTTATCATTCACGATTGCATTTTGTAGCTTTATAGATTGTTTTATTCTTCGCTTTTGGTGGCTCATGGCTCGGGAGCAGCTGAGACCATGGTGGTGGCCCCGCTCTAAATGCCTATGTCAGGTGTGCAAGTTTATCTAATTTACTCTCAGAGTTGGTAGCAGCACCTTGTCAGGTCCATTCCAGCCAATTTCCTGGCTAATATTTCCGGGGAAGTGGTGTTCTACCAGCCTCCGCTGGATCTCTGCCAGCCCTGGCACTGGGCTGTGAGCCCTGGGGACATGGGGTGACTGTCAACCCCATGGCTGGGGCCATTTATGGCCCATCTCAGGAGCACCCATTCTTTAAGAAGCAAAATTTCACATCTGAGTAAGAGCTTGGGTTTGGAGGCAAAAGATCTGAATTCAGATCTTTTTATTACCACTTTTTCATCCTGTGATCTCAGACAAATTGCATAAGCTCTCTGAGCCTCAGTTTCTTCAACCTGCCCTATGGACCATAATGAGACACTATGACAAGATACTGGAGATTATTGGCTTATAAAGAGGAAAGATTTATTTTGGCTGACATTTTCAAAGGTTCCAGTCCATTGTGGCTTTTGGTACTGTGTCTCTGTGTCAGGAATTTGGGAGAAATTTTGGCCTGGGGGTTTTTCATGAGGCTTCAGTAGAAGTAGATTGGGGCTTCCGTCATCTAAGCCTTGACCAGGGGTGGAGAAGTGGCTTTCTGTCAGAGCCACCAAGTAGAGGATAGTTACCTGGTTCTTTTCCACATGAGCATCACCATGGGGCTGCTTGAGGGGTCTCACAACATGGCGGCTGGTTTTCCCCAGAGTGAGCAATCCAAAGACCAAGCTGGGTGTTCGTAAGACCTTTTGTGGCTAGCCTTGGTAGCCACACGCTGTCACTTCTAGTACTCTATTGGACACCCAGGTCATCCCTGATTCAGTCGGAGGGGACCACGCAAGGGTCTGAAGACCAGATGAAGTTCCCTGTGTGTTGAAGGGGCTGGCTGCCTCATTTCCTC
This sequence comes from Pedetes capensis, assembly GCA_007922755.1. Taxonomy (NCBI): domain Eukaryota; kingdom Metazoa; phylum Chordata; class Mammalia; order Rodentia; family Pedetidae; genus Pedetes; species Pedetes capensis. The sequence continues at coordinate 94,264 of VMDO01003187.1, forward strand.
TTACACAGGGACAGTACTACCCACTGTCTAGGATTTTTGTGGGAGAAAGTGAATTAATCTGTGTGAAAGTACTTAGAACAATGACTGGCTAATAGCATGTTTCAGACGAACTTGAGTTATCATCATTATTTCCAAAATGCTGCCAAATGCATCTCTTTCAGGCCTTCTGGCTTTTGTTGCACTTCCTAATTCTGTAATTGAGGATCTGTTCTTGAGTTTCCTGGAACGGCACCCCAGGTATCAATGAGCATGAATAGCCGGCCTTTGGAGTAAGCCGCTAGAGCTGCATCGGAGCCACCGCACAAAGCAGGGGCCCCACAGGGCCACTTTGCATGTCTGCTGCACTGGGTGGACTGAGTCTCCGATGCCCAGCAAGACAGTCGGCCTGGTTTTAATCTCTTTGGGAACAGGCTTCGAGTCCGTGACTTCAATCACTTACCACATCAATGCCAGAGCACCGGCAAAGGCATTGATGTGAGAGTAGACTTGCTACTGTCACCATAGAACAGGAAACCTGACCGTCTCCAGTGCTGTAGTTGAACGATCCAAAACCCTAGTGTCTACAAGGGCAGACAGGTAACCCAGATTTGGGAACTGGCCAAGAGAAAGAATAGCCAGGGCTCTTGTGGTGATGGGCTAGCTGGCCCTCCGCCTCTGTGTTGGGGAGTGTTATGGTTTGAATGTGAAGTGTCTCCCTCGGCTCATGTGATGAATGCTTGGTCCCCAGCATGGGGTGGTGCTCTTTGGGGAGGTTGTGGAAACTTTAGGAGGTGGGGCCTAGCTGGGGGAAGCAGGTCACTGGGGCGGGTCCTTGAGGGTTTAATGTTGTTTGTTGTTAGGTGCCGTCGAGTCGGTATCCGACTCATAGCAACCCTCATAGGGTTTTCAATGGCTGAGTGTTTTGGGATTGCCTTGGGAGTGGATTGCCAGGCCCTTCTCCCATTTTTGCAGTGCTGGGAATCGAACTCAGGAACTCAGAGATTGCAGCACAGTGCTCTACTGACTGAGCTAAATCCGAGCCCCTGAGGGTTTAATATCCCAGGTCAATTCCTGTCTTACTCTCTGCTTCCTGGTCAGCCATGAAGTGAACAGCTCTCCTCAATCGCAGGCTCTTGCTGCCATGATGTCCTGCCCAACCACGCAGGACCAAACGACCATCAACGGAATTCTCTGCAACCATGAGCCAAAGTAAACCTTTCCTCCCTTAAATTATTCTGCCAGATGTTTGGTCACAGGGATGTAATACGGGGAGCAATAGGGAGAGGTAGGGACTGTGGCAAACAGAAAGGCACAAGCTGGGTCTCAAGGGCCACTGTTTCCTGAGTGCTGGTTCAACTTTGTCTGCAAGACTGGGTTCCACTGTTGCCTGGCCTTCTGCTCCCTTCTCTGCCGCAGTCCACCACCACAGTGCACCTGACACCCGAGTGGTCTAGCTGATTTGCATCTGTGGTGTAAACCTCCAGCATGGGGTCCCATTATGCACGGGAATGGAGCTGGGGCAGGTCAGGACAGCACGGAAGACTTGATGGCTTCCTCCACGGGTGGGCAAAGCGAGGCTTGTCGCTGCACACTGGACATGACTTGGGGCTGCAGACCCAAGGCAATTCAGAGCATCCCTCGTGCATCTCACGGAGGAAGCAGACACATCTCAGCAGGTCATTTTGGGCAGTGTGGTCTGGGTTCCAGTTTCCGTGTGAGGCAGGACCTGGATTATTTGACTGGTCTGAGGACATTGACAGTGGACGGATGCACTTAATTTGCCCAGAGATGGGGGGAGGTCGTGACAGGCATATGGTTTCCTGACCAGTGTTTGTCCTCTCTCCTTCCTTGTCTGACAAGGGGAGATACTTCTTCTGCCTCCCTTGCAGCGAACAGTGGTTGAGGACGCCCAGTCCTGGTCTTGAGATGTAAGCAAGACTCTGCAGGAACTTTGGGAACTTTTCCCTATGGATGAAAGGACGTAGGAATATGAGACAAGTCTTTCTCATCATCCTGGATGCTCTTTATTGCCTGCATTTGGAAGTGGTTGGGTGAGGATGTGATATCCGGAGCTGCAGCAGCTATCTTGTGCCTCTATGAGACGTCTTAGAGAATTAGAGCCTCAGAGAACTGCAGACTGGAGTCCTGACATTACTGAGCAATCTGATCAGCCCTTAACCACCTACTTCTAGTTTTCTTGTATGAGCAATAATTGAATACCTTCTTGTTTAGGCCACTGCTAGTTAGGTCTTTGTTGCATCCGAAAGCTGCATTCCTGATGTCACGAGGAGTATTTGAGCATGTTATCTGAGGTTGTGGGGTGGAGAATTGAATGTCTCTTAAATGCCCCAAAGAGCTTGAATTGGCCATCCTGTCCCCAGGGCCATTGTCTTTCTTTTTAAAAATATCTCAATTAAAAAAAAAATTAAACGTGAAATATATTACTTCTCCAAAAAAATGTTTAAAACATATCTGGATAGTCTTTCGGGGAGGGGTTTGAGACAAGGTCTTGTGTAGCTCAGGCTGGTCTTGAGTTTCTGATCCTCCTGTCTTTGTCTCTGGAGTGCTGAGATTACAGGTGTGGGCCACCACACGAGGCTAAGAGATGGCCGCAAAGACTTAGCGGCAGTAATGAAATACTCACTGCCTGAGTTAAGGATTAGAACATGCCCACACTGTAGACACTGTGTGCCCACCCCATCACCTCTGCACAAGGCTTGCCACCAGCCTTAATTTTGTGTTAATCATTTCCTCCATCGTTTATAGTTCTGCCGACCATGTCTCCCCAAATGATGCAATGTTTCATTTTGCCTTGGAATTTTATGCTAGCAGAAGGGCGCCGCACACATTCTTTTGTCGTCTGCTGCTTTGGGCCTGCCTGTTGCGCATTCTGATTTTGAGTCTGTGTAGGCCAACATGCGCTGGTGTGGTTCTGCCCTTTTCATTGCTGTATAGTTTTTTGCTATGAGCTCAGTGTGCATATTACGTGATTATTCTATGGGTAACAGACATTTGGGGTAGTTCAGGTTCTTCTACCACTGGCAGCCAGGGTGCTCTGAGTATCCTTGCCTACGTCCCAGGGTCTCTGGGGACATGGGCTGCTCCGGGGCACGTGACTTGGAGTGGGGCCTCTCAGGCAGCAGGATGCGTGTGACCTTCCCTAGGGAAGGCCAGGTATATTTCCAAGGAGGTTGCACCAATCCATACTCCCGCTGGCAGTAGCTGGATGCTTATGTTGCTGACACCCTTGTGACATTTGGTCCCCGGTCTGTTCTGTTCTGAATGGCCCAGTGTCCCAGCAAAGTTGGCCTTTGACCTTTGAAGATACCCATCTCCATTTACCATTAAAGAATAGCATCCAGCCTTCTTTAAACAATGCCAGCACAATGATTTGGGGGCCCTGAAGTAAGGGCATTCTCTCACCCCCGGCCTCTCTCCTTCGTTTCTAATGATTTTGGAGATTCTAATAAGAGGAAAAAAGCAATTTGATACTCGCAGCCATCAGAACTGCACCTGACGCCGTTTGCCCACAAGGTAGCGGGGACTCTTCTTGAAGGTCAGCGTTCAGTCGCTCTCCCTCGGTTCTCTCTGTCTGTGCATTTTGAATAATCATCTCGGAAGGCGGAGGCAAATTCCAGGACTGTCAGATTGAGCACGGCAAGGAGCCGACACTAGGGGTGGCCCGGGCAGGCACAAAGGGCTGAGAGGAGGCTGAGTGTCTTGAACACCTGAGACAGGTCACTTAGCTCCCCAGTCCCCATTTCCCCTTCCATCACCATGTGACCGTAATGCCTGGCTGTTGCGAGCCTGGGGCTGGGTAGGTCATTGAGTACCATACCAGCATGCAGTTGTTGTTGTTAGGTGCTGTCGAGTCGGTATCTGACTCATAGCCACCCTCACAGGGTTTTCAATGGCTGACTGTTTTGGGATTGCCTTGGGAGTACATTGTCAGGCCCTTCTCCCACTTTTGTGGTGCTGGGAATTGAACTCAGGACCTTAGAGACTGCAGCGTATCGCTCTACCAACTGAGCTAAATCCTAGCCCCCAGCATGCAGTAGGAGCTTAATAAATGTTAGCAGCTCTTCTAGTGGTGGAGCAGTGGGGCCAAACTTCCAACAAATGACCCTGGTGGGGAGCACACTCAAAACACATCAAACTGTAGCTCCAGCCATGCTGCCTCAGTTTCTCCTTTGTGACTAAGGACAGACCAAACCTAAAGAGGAGCTGAAGCAGCTGCAGTTCGTCCTGCTCTCTGTCGAGGGAGTCAGCTCCCCTTTCTGACTCACCATCCACTTCCAGGGCCCCCAGGAGATGGAGACTCATCCCAGGCCTTCAGTTAGCCACGTCCCGCTCGCACGAGGTCCAACTTCCTGGCTCCTGGCAAACTCCCTCCTCTGAGCTTTTGCCACTGAGCTCAGACCGCACTAATTGGAAATCAATTCTTGCCGCCCCTGCAGTGGCTGGTGTCCTGGTGGTACCCGGGCCCCCGAAGGACCCTGGGGACCAGTGGTTGCAGCTAGGCCTCTTCACCCAGCTCAGGACCTGGCCAGGGCGTGGCCGTGTCTGGGTAAGAACTGCGGCGGCAGATGCAGAGCCACCTGAGCATGGGAAGCGTTGCATCGCTCGCAGCGTTCATTATAGAAGCTGTGGCACCTGCAGGGTAAGACAGTCCCTCCCTTTCCCTTGGCCTTGGTCCCACTCCTCCAATTAGCATGCATTTTGCCAGATTTTTCTCTCTATAATTAGCCACCAACTCATGTAAAGCAGGGGGTCCACAGACGTGAGATTGCGCACGCTTCTCTTGTTATGACAACAGATCCGGGCGCGGACCGCCTCGTTGTCTTTCATGATCGTTTGGGAATCCCCCCTCGGTGGGCCTCCATTTGTTCAGATTGTACGTTTCCTCTTGGCCAAGTGGGAACCCCACCCTCCCCCAGGAATCCTTCCTCAGTTCCTGCAGCACAAAGTGGCCACTTCCTGCCACAAACTTCCAGGTCCCTGTCCCCTTCTCCGGTCCCCGGTTGGTCAGGGTGAGGTTATGCTGCTGTGAGCACCAGAGCCTGGAACTGCAGAGACGCTGTTTCTTTCCTAGGTGACAGTCTTAGGTGGACCAGCTATGTCCCTGCCAGTCACGGCAAGACCCATGTGCCTTCTGAGTCATGGCTCTGCGTCCTCAGGGGCACCCCAGGGTCTCTGCATGATTCAAGTTTGACCATCCGGGAATCTGGGAGGGAGGATGGAGGAGGCTTGTCCCCATGTCCTCAGCCCTGACCTGGCTTGTCTGTTCACCAGCCATTGTCCAGAGCTTGTGTGGCTGGGGCTGCTCCCTGGGAGGCCTGTGCATCTCCAGTGCCACAGAGTCAGGGAAATAGCTAGTGGGGACAGCAGATGGGCTTTACTGCAAACCTTGATGGCCCAGCCTGGTGTTTGGGGTCCCCAGGCTTGCATTTCCTGGCTGTGTTAGTAAGCTTGTCATTACGGTAACAAAACACCTAAGGTAGTTAACTTATAAAGAGAAAGGGTTTGTTTCGGTTTGTGCTTCTGGAGAGTCCTGGCGAGCATCGAGTGGCCCCGTTGCTTTGGGCCTCTCACCATCGTGGGAGTGAGTGGGAGCAGAATGGTTTGCGTCACTCACCACGGAGCAGAGGGTGAGCAGGAGGACAAGGTTCTGCCAACCCCCTCCAGGGCGCCCACCGGGGACCGCAGGACCTCCCTCCAGGCCCCACCTCCTAAAGGTTCCACCACCTCCCAGCAGGGCCACCTGGAGACCAAGCCTTTAGCACAGGGCCTTTGGGGAACAGTGCACCTCTAAACTTTAGCCCTGGCTTTGGAGGTGGGCAGGAATTTTTATACCCTCCTCTGGGTCCAGTGGGGCACCTGGCAGGTGATTGGTGCTTGGTAAGTATTGAGCCAGCACGGGGTCTTGCATCCATCAGATCAGAGGGTGGTGGACTCTGAACAGAGTCACCCCCTTCTTCTGCAGGTCACTGGTGATATTCGCTATGTACCACGCACTGGACTGGGACCTGAAGACCCAAAGAGTAGTGCTGTTCTTAAACATTATCAGCATCCTTCTTGCCTCAGGGCCCTTGCACATGCTATCCCTGCTTCTTGGCAACCATCTCTCCTACAGCTTTCCCTGTCACTTGCCCCATCAGCTACTACTTTGTGTCTCTTTATAAACTTACCTCCTTGAAGAAGTGTTCTCTGAACCCCTGTCTCAGACTAAGTTGTATCTCTCCGTGGGTCACACATGTATTTCTTCTTTGTACATGTTATCACCACTGCAAAGAATACCTTTTGTTTTTTCTGGGATCACAGTGTAACTTTTTGAGATAGATTTTATTTCAAGTCCAGCTCCACAGCACCTCTGTAAGCCCCATGATGCGGGGCGTTTTCGTGTGCTCAGCACTAGCAGAATGCTGAGTGCAGTAGGCATTCTCTCTTGGGCTTGTTAAACATTTCATGCATGTGGTCACCAGCTCAAGGATGAGGATGTTGAGGCTCAGAGAGGTGGAGTAACTGGTGTTAGATCACACAGCGTGTGAGTTTGGGCACGGAGATCTCAGCCTGCCTGCCTCCAGAGCCCTGGCTTTCACAGCTTAACGCAACTAGAACAGCACATGACGCGCGCTATCATAGGGTATTAATAGGGTATGTTTAAGGGGTAGTGGGAGGGCAGAGGAGGGGAGACTGACTCAGCCTGGGGGTGGGATATCTCCCTGGAGGAGGCGGTGACCTTGGAGGCTCAGAAGCCGGGGGTGGAGGGAGGGCGTGCTTTGAAGTATCTATAGCGACCAAGTGGGAGCAAGAAAGAGGAGCCCCGAATCAGGGTGGGCTGGGAAGCCCCTTCTCTCTGGTGGCAGGGAGTTTGGACTTGGCCGAACTGCTGGGAGCTCACAGAGGTTCGTAAGCCTCGGAGAGGCAGGATCCAGAAGGCTCCATTTAGAATACTGCCTTTAGGTCAGGGCTGCAGGTGGGGCAGTTGCTGGCTGGCGGAGCGGGCTGGGCTCACTTGGTGTCTGAAATAGAATTTGTGGTCATCTGCGTTAGGACTCAAGTCTAGCTGCTGAGCCGCACACCCAGAATAGCAGTGGCTTACAGGAGTTGTCTGTAGCCCCACCACTGTGGCGTCTGATCCCATCAGATGTCGGAAGCTAAGCAGAGTCAGGCCTGATTAGTACTTGGATGGGAGACCACTTGGGAGCACCAGGTGCCGTACGCTTGGGAGAAGGACCTGGCAGCCCACTCCCAAAAAACAGTCAGTCACTGAAAGCCCTATGAATAGCAGAGAAGCAGTAACAATACTGTTTTGCCTGTTGTATGTAGGGATGCCATGAGTTGGACACCGACTCGATGGCACCCAACAACCACAACCCAGGAGTCATAAGCTTTTCTTGTTTGGCTCACGTGAAAGCATCTCAGCTTTGCGTCCGGGGCCCAGGATCCCTCCAGAGTGTGGCTCAGCCAACCTCGAGGCCCCAGGCGGCCACTGCCACAGGAGATTCCAGCCTTGAAGGAGAGCGGGGCTGGAGAGTTGAGGCCAAAGAGCCCCCTCTGTCTTGTCAAAGTTGAGGAATCAGGAGATTCCACCTGAACGTCAGGGTTTGGGCTTCCGCTGGACACGAGCAGAATCTAGTGGCACTGTCACGTGTGGCTGTGACAGATGCAGGCAGGCCGGGCTCCTCCACGTCAGCGCAGTCCCCGCCACTTCCTTTGTGTCCCTGACCTACAAAGCTGTGTGTCTGTTGCCACCAAGCCCCTTAGACCAGGCCCTTGTCATTGCCCTGACCCGAGGCAGTGATTCTCTGTCCTCACCTTGGTCAGAGGACGCCCTGCAGGCTCCTGTGCTGGGTCCCCATGCTGACAGTTGGTGGCCCGGGGCAGCGCTGGTGTGGAGCCCACTGTGGTGACTCTGGGCTGATAACACCCTTCCTCCCTTCGCCTTGGTGAGGGCAGCTTCCCAGGAGCCCTCAGCCTTCAAAATCCTCAGGCTCCCAGGAGGTTGGAAATTGGAGTGAATGCAGTGCTTTTCCCAATGGCTGGGAGCCTGCTCTTGTCGGGGTCCCCTCCATGGAGGGATGGGGAGGCTGGCTGCCCAACCATGGCGACCTGTCAGACCCCGCCTCGGCCTGCTGGGCTCCCAGACCCCCTCTGCCATCCCAGGAAGGCCGGGGCCACCGCTCCACCTGGGACGCTTTGCTGACTTCTTGTCCTTGACGTCAGGGGTTTCACCCCCAGCCCCGTGGGTCCTCCACGTGGCATGCTGACCACCCTGGCAGCCACCAGTGGCCAAGGACTGAGTGTCTGGATTTGCTGCTGCTTTGTCACCTGGGGAGTGTGTAAGGAGCTTCCTGCAGGGGCCCGAGAGGGGCGGAGCTGAGGAGACTGAGGGTCGTGGCACGGGCATGGCGACCCCTCAGGGTTTGCAAAGGGCTGCTCTGGACCCAGCTGGTCTAGGTGGCTCCTCCTGAGCCCCAGCATTACAGGGACATCTGTGCCCTGGGGACCCAAGTGCATGGGGCCCAGATCCCCTCCTCCCACCGTCTGGCCTCTGGAATCCAAGCCCTTTGTACTCCTCCCGCCTCCCCACCCCGGGGCCTCCTCTGCACTCAGGGGCTCGGCTCCTATGGCCTCTCCCCTCCAGATGGGGTGGCTCCACCGGGAGATGCTGTCCCTTGGGTTTCCATAGCGACAGATCCCGCTAGAGAGCATCTGAGGACTTCGCCGACTCCACTGAGAATCTGTGAAAGGTTCTGTCGCACAGTGCAGGTTCTGGGGTGCAGGCCATGTCTGTCATTGCCCGGTCCCTCCCCTGCCACCTGAGCTTCCCAAGGAGCTCATGATGTGCCCATCCATCTCTCTCTCTCTCTCTCTCTCTCTCTCTCTCTCTCTCCCTCTTTCCCCATTTCCCCCCGCCCTCCCCGTTACTGCCCTCCCTGGAATTGCTGCTTCCCTCTCCCCCGAGGGAGAGGGGTAGCTGACACACAACCTGTGTGTGTGTGTACATCTGTGCTATTGTTGTTAGGTGCTGTTGAGCTGGGTCTGACTCAGTGACTCTATGTGCAACAGAATGAAACATTCCCGGACTCTGTGCCAGGCACACGATCTTTTTGACGTTTAAGTCCATTGTTGCAGACACCATGTCAATCCATCTGGTGGAGGGGCTTCCTTTTTCCGTTGACCTGCCACCCTCTGAAACATGATGTCCTTCTCCAGGGATTGCTCTCCCCTGACTCTATGTCCAAACTATGTAAGACACAGTCTAGCCATCCTTGCTTCCGAGGAGCACTCTGGCTGCACTTCTTCTAGGACCGATCTGTTGGTTCTTTTGGCAGTCCATGGTGTATTCAATATTCATCCCCAGCACCACACTTCAACAGCATCAGTTCTTCTGTCTCCCTTACTCACTGCCCAGCTTTCACAAGCATATGGTGTGCCTGAAAATATCACGCATGGGTATTTCTGTGCCTGCTCAGGTGCACGTGTTGGAGCCCTTGCCTCTCGAGCTTGCTCTGGCGGTGAGCCTGGCTGGTGTAACAACAGAGCACTCCCTTACTCATTCAGCAAATGCAGAGTGAGCCGGCGCTCCGCTCCCTGCTGGGGACCAGTGACGGGGACAGAGACCTTGGCCTCGTGGAGCTGAAGCTCTGGAAGAGAGGCAGATGATGATCACCCACAAATGCTCTGCCCCACAGTCTGGCACAGGGGCTGCCGAGACATGCAGCAGAGTTGTGAGTCAGGGGGCACGGTTAAGGGGGTTAGGATAGGGACATCTTTGGGGCAAGCATTATTCAGCCTACCACAGACAGGGACCTGTCCTGAGCAGTGGACAGGGTTGTGGGGTGGGCCTTGGGGCTCCCTCTTCTCCTTGGGGGCCTTTGGGTCCCCCCTGAACTGCACAGTTACTCCTTGCATCTTTGGATGCTGTGCTGCCTCCAAAGCCAAGCGTGTTGGCCCCACTCCTGGGGGTCCTCCAGCTGAGCAGACCTTTCTGTGGTTGCCAGAGTGCCTCGCTGTCCCTCGGGCACCGAAGTGCACCTGACCTCTCACTGGTCCACCAGATCACTCCCATCTGATGGGCAATTTCAGAATGTATTAGTTTCCCACAGCTGCTGTAACAGGTGTCCCCAAACTTAGCCACTTACAATGATGCAAATTCATGATCTTATAGTTCTGTGAGTGAGAAGTCCAGTATATTCCTGCCTGGGTAAAATTAAGGCATTGAAGGCTGCCTTTCAATCTGGAGTCTTTGGGGAGGGTCGTTCTGTAGAGCTTGTTGGCAGAATCCAGTTCCTTGGGGTTGTAGGACTGAGGTGCTGTTTTCTTGCTGGCTGCACACTGAGGCTGTTCTCAGCCTCAGAGGTTGTCATGATCCTTGGCTCACAACGCTCCACCTTCATCTTCAAAGCCAGCAGTGGTGGGCTGAGTCCTTGTCCTCTCTCCTTTGGTTGTCAAGGTTCATGAGGACATTGGCTACCTGGGACAATCTTCTCATTTCAAGGTCTGGGACCCTAATCACATCCATGAAGTGACTTTTGACATGTAAAGTCACTTATTCTCAGAGGATTAAGGTGTGGACATTTGGGGGGCCATATTGTGTCCACTGTACAATAATGACAATTATAATGTGGGTAAGGATAACAATTACAGTGTAACTCATTCTAGACCTTTACCATGTGGCAGGCTTTATGTGTGGTAGCTTACTGAGTCTTCAGAGTGATCCTTCCCATTTTATAGATGAGGAAACTGAGGCACAGAGATTAATGTAATGGGTTGAATTGTGCCCCTCCCCCCCATTCATGCTCAAATCCTGACCCCTAGTTCCTAAAAACAAGACCATATTTGGAAACAAGGCATTTACAGAGGTTATCAAGTTAAAACGAAGTCATTCCTGTGGGCCCTACAACAGGGGGAAATGTAGAAATACAGACACACAGGAAAACACGGTGCAAACACGTGGACGGCCGGCTCACAAGCCAAGGAGAAGGGCGCTCAGGAGCTCCTCCCCTCGCAGCCCTCACGGGGCACAGCGCCGCCAGCGCCCAGAACCGCGTGGTGGAAACGTCTGCGGCGCCAGCCACTCTCCCCGCGGTGTCACCTGCCATTCACGCGGCGGCTGGACTGGAACCCGGGCAGCTGGCTGGTTTTCTCTCTGTGTCTGGCTGCTCCTCGGTGCCGTTTGGCGTCCCTGCCTCGGCCACCTGTCCTCATCTTCCTCTCTCTTCCTCTGCCCCTCCCTCCCTTCCTCCCACGGTGCCCCCTTGTAATTCACGCCCTGTCTGAGAGGAGCCCAGTGCAGGGGCAGCCAGGCCGGCCCTACCCTGGTGTCCCCATGCCCGGCCAGCTGGTGGCTCCCGCGTGGCGCCTCAGGTGTCCACCAGTGCTGCCCGCACACTGATACTGACACCCGCTCTCCGCCCGGCTCCCAGCGCAGGGCCTTGGGCGCGGAGCTTTCCCGCGGTCCAGCCTCCGTCCTCCAGACCTGGCCTCCCCCGGCTGCCCTGGCTCCAGGTGCCCACGGCCCCTCTCTGGGGCCCCCGCTCCCCAGCCCAGGGAACGGCGGGACCTGGTCAGTGGTTCTGGGTCGATGGTGGGGAAGGAATAGATGAAGCCAGGATGGGTGCCCAAGTAGTTCTGGGGGCACCAGGGGGCACACAGTGCCCTCCTCTGGGAGCCTCCCTGGCTGCTGAGCGCTTCCGGCCATGCTGATTGGCTACTGGAGTTGGACATGTGATCTGAGCAGAGCCAATCAGCTTCTCTGTCCTGGGAAATTGGAGCCTCCTGAGAGTCTGGCAGGGCTGGCCGGGAATAGGGCAGGGCCAGGTCTGGAGGGAGGCCGGCATTTGGCCTTGGGAGGGCAGAGGGAGGCTGCCTTGGCCCTGGCCCCTGCCCCAGCGATCCGAATGCCCCAGCCATCCGCTCCCTGCTCTTGGCTTTGAAGTACAAATGATTATAGTGTTGTCGCCTGTGTCCCTGGGCGCCTCCCAGAGCGGCAGCACAGTGCCTCCTAGCTGGCCCCCAGGCCTGTGTCACCCCATTCTGCCCGTCCCTCCAGCTCCCCTACCTCCTCTTGATCCAAGACCCACTCAGCCCCAGGCCCTCCACCACTCCAAGCTCATTCCTGCCCCAGGGCCTTAGGACACGATGGGCCTTTTGCCTGGGACGCCGTCTCCCTGGATCTTTGTTTGGCTGGAATAATCTCTCATCAGAGAAGGCCCTGGTTAGCCTGCAGAAGAAGCCCCGCCCACCCTGTCACTCAGTCCCAGCACTCTGTTATTTGCGCAGAGTGTACGTTGCCATGGTGTTTGTTTACTTGTTTACTGTCTCCTAAGCTGGAACGGAAACTTCCTGCCTTGTTCATCACCCAGTCCTGGGAGCTTCCAAAAGTGCCTGACCCACAGTCTGCGCTAGGGTCAGAATTAGATGGCCTGGAGCTTGGTGGGTTCACAGGGAGAGAGGTGCAGGCCCGCCTCAGGGGAGCCCTGTTCTTTCCCAGGCTGCTGTGAGCCCGTGGAGGGCATCACTTCTTCCTTGTCCTCCGCCCCTCCCCCCTCCTCCTCCTCCTTCTGCAGTCCTGGAGGTTGAACCTGGAGCCTTGCCCTTTCATGCTTTGAAAGTGCCCTGCCACTGAGCGGCACCCCCAGCCCTTTCTTTTAACTTTTTATTTCGTGGCATGGTCTCGCTGAGGTACAGAGGCTGCCTCTGGTCTTGGACTTGGGATCCCCCTGCCTCAGCCTCCCGAGTGGCTGGGATTCCAGGTGTGTGCAACTGCGCCTGGCTACAAGGCCACGTCTGATGTAGCCAGGCAACAGGTGGAGACTGCTGGGCCACCGAGCTGAGTCCTTTCTGCTGACTCGCATGGGCGTGGCCGACTTCTCCAGGAGCCTCCTTATGAAGGGGTCGTCGTGTAAGACCCCAGGATGGGGGCCCGGTGGGGAGGGGGTCTCCAGACTGAGAATAAGGATAAACTAGACGTTCCACATGCGCCCCAGCTGCCTTCCGCCCGTCTCTCGGCTTTGTTTTTGAAGATCCATTGTGTTTATTAGATGTGCCACCTCTCAGTAGTCCCCCCGCATGTTTCATGCTGTAGGGAGACAGCCCTGACATCCAGCTAAACGCCACCGCTGACAACCTGGGCGACTCGTGCTCACGCGCACCCGCTCCCACGTGCGTGCACAGGCGCTTGTCAGGCACCAGACCTCCCAGGCTGGCGGGAGCCCTGCGGAGGGAAGACCAGGTTGGCATGGCCTGTGCCTCCGTCCCCTTCCTGGAAAAGTGCTGGGCCTCCCGTTAGCTACGCCCGGAGAGCGATGGCCAGCCAGCAGCGGGGGCTGACGGATGGCGGCTCTCAAACCTTCTTTTCCTTTCTGGCCTGCTGGTGGAGGTGGAAATGGGCAGCACAAAGCTCCCAGAGGAAGGGGAAGCAGAAGGCCAGGATCATCCCCTGCCCGGATAATCGGCCCTGGAATGTGAGACGTGGCTTCGCATAGCGTGGCTGCCCCTGCACTAGGCGGGGTGTGTGTGGGGGTGTTGTCAGCTGGGGGCTGGGGCCATTTTTACTGTAGTTTTAAACAACAAGGGCAGATGGGAAGGCCACAGAGAGAAAGGGGGGGCACACAGGCAAGAGAGAGCAATATCCTTTCCAGACAGTAAACGGCAAATAAACCCCGAAATGACGCTCTGAGCGCAGCTGCAGGAAGCCTAGGGAGCCACTCGTCCTGAAAGTTACTGCTTTGTTCCAGCTTCATCTGATGCTTGCTTAAAAACAGATTTGGTTTCCCCTCTTGCGATCGTCTGCAGGGGGAATCAGGATGTGACATCTGCCGCGTGTCATCGCTGAGCAGAGATGGGGAGAGGCAGAGCTAGCCAGCGAGCCCTTATCTTCCTGTGGGATTTCCGCTGGGGCCCTGGCCAGAGGAAGGGTCCTGTCCCGGCGCAGGGACATTCCTGCTGTGCCATGAGGTCCCAGGCTCTGCTCTCTGTGGTGGCCTAAATTTTGAGGACACCAGCCATGCACATGTGAGCACGTAGCGATGAAGGACTCAGCCCTGTGCCACCAGCCTGCAGTTGGATCTGTGTCGAGAGACACGCGTGGAAACAGCTTGGGCACTGCCACCCTTCCACGGAACCCCGGGTTCTTCCCCAACTGTAAAATGAAGTGGGTCTCCGCTCTCTTTTCCTTCCTTCTTTCTTCTCTCTCTCTCTCTCTCTCCCTCCCTCCCTCTCTCTCTCCCTTTCTCTTTGTCTCTCTGTTTCCCCCCCCCTCTCTCCTTTCTTTATCCTTTTTTTTTTTTCCTTCAGGTGCTTAGGGGATGAACCCAGGGCCTCGCACATGCTTTGCAACTGCTCTGCCACTGGGCTGCTCCGCTAGCCCACCTTCTGCTTTTTATTTTGAGCCAGGGTCTCGCTAGTTTGCACACGCTGCTTCTGGGCCTCAAACTTGCAATCCTCCTACCTCTGCCTCCTGAGTTGCTGGGATCACAGTCCAGTGCCACCACACCAGGCTCGGTGAGGATCTTCCTTATTGCTGTGACTATTGTGTTCCCAGTAGCCATGAGCACCTCTGCATTTCCCAGTCTCCTTTACGCCGGGTTTGGCACGTGACTAGTCTGGCCAGTTTGGAAAGAGTAGAAGTGCTGTGTGTCACTTCTGGGTAGTGATGGGTGCAGACCCAGTGTGCCCTCTCCACACTTCCTTCCGAATGGGCTGCAGCTCCGTCGTAGATGAGCGCGGGTCCCTGACTCATGGCGTGGATGAGAGGCATGCAGAACGGGGAGGCAGAAAGGCGCCCCTAAGATTGTGAGACATTGTAACTGCAGCCACTGCTAACCACCCAGACAAATACAGTTGGCTCCTTTGAGGTTACTGACAAATTGCACGAGGAAGGCAGAGTGAACAAGAACTTAGCACAGTGCCTGGCATGGAGGGAGCGCTCAACAAACGTTGAAACAGTGGAAGTGTTCATTTATTTACTCAGCAAATACTTACCGCGCTCCATTGTGGGCCAGGTGTGTGGAAGGACTGCAGACGTGTGAAGCCATGTTTTGGATTAGATGTTACGCAGCGTGCTCCACGGGGAGATGTGAGGGACTCAGACACTCATCCTGTTAACATTTCCTAAGCCCTACTGTGTGCCGGCATTGTGGATGGCAGGGGGTGGGGTTGATTAGGTCAGGTTTCACTCTTAAGTTGCATCAAGACGCGTACAAGCAGACAAATAATTTGAGTACCAGGTAACAGGTGTCCTACAGAGGGGTCCTGTAAAGTGACAACAGTGACGCTAGCTCTGCCTGGAGGAAATGAAGGAGGGCTTCATGGAGGAGAAAGGTTTTTTTTTTTTCTTTTTGTTTGTTTTTTTAAAAAATTCCAGACAGGTTTTTGCTAGATAGCCCAGTCTGGCCCTGAATCCTCCGTGTAGTCCAGAATGACCTCCGACTTGTGATCCTCCTGCCTCTGGGTCCTGAGTGCTGGGATTACAGGTGGGCGATGCCCCGCGTGGCTAGGAGGCTGCTTTTGAGTCTGACCTGGAAGGTGTGAGTAGGAGCTGGGCAGGGAGAAGGCGCATTTCAGGCAGGGGATGGGCACCTGCCACAGTTCTGGTGACCAGTGAGCTGAGCTGAATGCTTTGACAGGTGGGGCCCGGAGTATCTGTGGTGGCCATGTCCCCCACCTGCAAAGATGTCTGCATCATAAACGCTGTATCATAACACTGTATCTCCTGTATCATAAACACTGTAACTCCTGTCTGTATCATAAACACTGTAACTCCTGAGGATGTCACGTCACGTGGCAAAAGGGGTGCTTTCCGATGTGACCACGCTAAAGATTTTGAGATGACGTCATCCCCATTCCCCTAATAAGCCACCCAACCTAATCTCGCGAGATCTTAGCAGTAGGGAACCTTCTCTGTGGAGCCAGAGAGGGAGGCGTGTTGGTGAGGGGAGGGACAGACCACATGGGCAGTGGCAAGCTGGGAGGAAGGTAGCCACGAGACAAGAGGGAGGGGCGGCCATGGCAGCTGAAAAGGGCAGGGAATGGGGTTTTCTTGGGAACCTACCCAAAGAAATGAGGCCGGGACCATTTCTCAGCCCAGGAGCATCCACAGGCACTACAGACCTGTGGAATTATCAGACTTTTTAGGCCATGAGGTTTGAGGTCACTTAGCATAGCAGCAATAGGAAACTGCCGAGCAGAGCGGCCAGGCCGAGTTGTTTGTGGGGACTTATCCTGGGACATAAGCGGGGTACCTGCTTTTGCATGTGATTGTAATATCATTAACTAAAATGAAAACCAAGGTTCTGAGAGGGACTGCCTTGATCACTTCAATGAATGAGAATCTTTCATAAGTCAAATATACATTTCTTACTTAACTAACAGAGATTTAGTTTACTTCTGGTCCTTTGCCATTAAAATCATACTGCAGTGCATGGTCTTGACCACGTGTCATTTTGCCCACGTGTAAGATGAATTAATTCTAAGAAGTGACATAGTTGGTGGCAGAGTATATGCATTTTCAGGAGCCTGCCTTTAAATATAAAAGTCTGGGGACGTGATGATTCCGATGAGGACGGAAGGCAAGCAGAAATTTCTGGACAGAACTCAGATCTGGGCTCTACGGACATCCTTGTGGGTGGAGGCAGGGAGGCCAGGGGAGAGGCTGAGGCCATAGACCTGTATGTGGATGATGGGGCAGGGTGGGGGTGAGTAAAAGTGGATTTGTGAAGGTGGATTTCTGTGTGTGTGTATGTGTGTGTGTGTGTGTGTGTGTGTGCGCGCGTGCGTGTTGTTTGTTTACTTGTTTTTGAGACAGGGTCTCTCTATCTGGCCCAGGCTGGCCTTGAACTCATGATCCTCCTGCTTAGCCTCCCATGTGCTGAAATGATAGGGGTGTGCTGCCGTGTCCCACCACGTGTGTGTTTAGTCAAGGAAATTCCTAGACACGAGAGGTCCTCGAGAGGCCTGGCATGGCAGGGCCCTCAGGACAAGCAGGGTCCACTTCTGTGTCCACATGTTGGGCCTGGTCACTCTGGCCCTCGGCACACAGTGAGCTTTGTGGTTCTGGGAAGGAGGGACGACAAACGCGTCACCGCAGTCTTTAAACATGGCATTTCCAAGTCAGACCCTGTGAGCCATGGTGGTGACTGTGTTCGCTCTGTGTCTGAGCTCCTGGTGTTTGTTTGTTTAGCCAGGCTGGCCTGGAACTCGTGGTCCCCCTGCCTTGCCGCCCCCGTGCTTGGGCTCACTGAGCTCCAGATTTTTGGTGTTTATATGGTTTTTACCGGGCTGGGATTTAGCTCAGTTGGTAGAGCACTGCTCTGTAGTCTCTGAGGTCCCGAGTTTGATTCCCAGCACCACAAAAATGGGAGAAGGATGTGGCAACCCACTCCCGAGGCAATCCCGAAAAAACCAGCCGTTGAAAACCCTATGAGGATTTCTATGAGTGGAACATGACTTGAGGGCACCTAACAACAACAATGGTTTTTCCCACCTCGGCACCTCGGCATCACGATGGCAGTGTCTTCCTTGGTGTCGTTTGGCTCGTTTCTGTGAAGCCCCGGCTCACCGAGGTGTTTTTACTCCGAGGCCTCTATTCTTGGGTGTGTTTTGATTCTTCCTGGGGCGAGCTGGATTTCAACGGCAGCTGGCTTTCTCGAGAACGGCGCAGACACACTCCATCCTCAAGTGCCTTCGAGTCTGAGAGCTTCTGCTGCCTCTGTGCTTGAACTCGCTGTTCATCTCCCGGCAGCCTCGCTGGGGTGATGTCATGAGGTCTCTGGAGAGGAGTCCTGTGCCTCTCTCCTCTGCTCTCCCTCCTGAGGGTGGGATGGGTTGGATGTCGCTGCTGTTTGGGTTGCCCGGGGGCCCCCTGAGCCTGGGGATGCTGTCGGAAGATTGTGAATAGAAAATAACATGATTTCGAGGGAGGAACTTAGGGCTGCCAGTTGCAGGGCAGCTGGCCAGAAGATCGTCCTTCTTCCCTTGCGTGTTTGGGATATTTGTCACTCTAAAAATATCCACGGTGGCTGTGTACGTTTGTGCAGGCTGCGCACTGCATGACTCCAGAGAACAGCATTCGCATAAGCCGAGACGTGAATGGTCTTCCAGGGCCGTGCAGTGTGGGGCCCTGCGAGCTCATGGCCCCGAGTGGACCGAGCGCGGAGTTCTTTTATCCCGGCGTTTCTCAGGCTTTGGCCATTTTCATTTCACCTTTATGAATTTATTCCTAGCGCAGACCCTTGCTCTACTATGGTTTTGTTTTTTCCACGTTGGCTCGCGCCTTCCTCACACAGATGAATGCAGTGGAGAGGCTTTGTAGGGTGATTCGAGTGGGAACACCAGTACGTCTTGCCCCAGACGTAAGAAATTTATACACACACACACACACACACACACACACACACACACACACACGTGTGAACATAAAACAAGAACAAGGCCATCACCCGCTGCCCGCCGTCCCTCGTCTCTCTTTTTAAAACAGACCCGCAGGTATCTGAATGGTGTTAAACACCAGCTGGCATAAACCGGAAATTTTCTCCTGGAAGTAATCTGGGGGGTTGGGATGGAATGTGGAGGGAGAATCGTCACCTATGAAGCCATTCACTGTAATTTAATGCCACGTTCCCCCACGATGACCCCCAGCCCGTCCTCCAGGGACCTGAGGAAGGGTGGGTCCCTGCCCAGTCCCCCACAGGCTGCAGAGGTGTCCTGGTGACATCTCAACGTGGTAGCCTCCATCGTCCTTTTATCCTCTCATTGCTGGGACATTCAGTGCCACTGTGGAGGGACCTTTCCAAGGGTGGGGACGGCGTTCTGCCTCTTGGGCCCCTGGAATAAATCAAAGAAGAATCAGTCGGATCCTTCCCTCTGACCCTGATAAAAAGTGGGGGCCCTGGAGTTCTGAGAGCCTGGCCCTCAACTCACTGTGCCTCAGTTTCTTCATCCATAAAATGGGGACAATCAGGACCTTCTTATCGGAAAGGAGGGCGGATGTTGAAGCAGCGCCAGGCACGCGACAATCTTGGTCAGCACTAGCTGGATTATTTCCTGCGGCCAGGGGTGGGGTGCTTCCCTCCGTAGCTTCCTCTGGAGGAGGAGGCAGAGGTCTGCAGCCCAAATGACTCTTGACAAGGTCCTAGCCGCTCAGGACTGTCTTGGGGTCTTGGTTCCTGCATCGGGCAGCTGAAGGCCCTAAGTCCCCCTCCCGTCTTGGGAAGAGCTGGGTAGCTCTACAGAGGGAGGATGGGGGGGGGCAGGTTTTACTCTTAAATTGAATCAGGGGCCGCCATCTCCCTGGGTCAGCCACCGTGTGCCTCAGGGAGACCACCCAGAATCCCCTCTCCTTTCTAAGGTCTCTTCCAAAGCATGCATTTGGGGAGTGAGATAGGACGGACTGTATGAGTCCCAACCACATCAAAAAAGGGCGCAAATAAGACGGAAGTATCCGGAAGAGAGATTTGCTTTGCCTTCACCCAGCGTGTGGGATGACGTAAAATACTACAGTATCATTTTTAAATGCTTATTACTGTTACTATTATTGTTATTGTTATTCTTTTTTAAATCTTGAGACAGGGGCTCCCTGAGTCACGCAGGCTGCCTCTGGCCTCAAACTTGTGATCCTCTTCCCTCTGCCTCTAGTCACTGGGATGACAGGCGAGTGTCATGGCGCCTGGTTGGATATTAATTTTAGATTGACTTTAGGGTCTTCAGCTCCAAGTCCTTTAGAGTAAACTTGTGCCGTTGGCTTATTCACAGTGTTCCAAGTGCCCACCTAAGGGCTGCCTGGAGGCCACGGCAGTGCCAGTCACGATGCCAGGCAGGGTCCCAGCCTGCAGTGTCTCAGTGACTTGTAGGAACGACTGTCCCCCGAAAGCCGACCCCTACCCTGGACTCCTGCCAGAAACCCAGGCCTGGCACCATCTGTACGAGGTAAATAAATCAAAATATCATCAGCAGATAAGTGCGTGCCATCTGCTGCCCTGTCCGCTGAACTGGCAGGGGCCTCGGGAGAATTCCAAGGAAGGGCTTGCCAGGGCTCTGCCGCCAGCCTGCGTGGCGGGAGGGGAGGCGGCATGAAGGATCTTCCGGCAGCTTTCCCTCCCCGCAGCTCCGAATTCCTTGAATCCAGCCAGCGACGGGGCGTGAACTTTTGCCCTTGCAAGCCGTTAGAATCCTCTCTCCTCAGCACCTTTTGTGGGGGCCAGACCCAGGGCTTCTCTGTGTCCCGCAAGCTGACAGCACCTGCTGTGGACAGAGCGCACGGGGCACCTGCCGAGGGCCGGCTCCTTGTGGGATCGGGGCCTTAGAACCTCGTCAGGGTCCGAGCCGGCCAGAGCTGGGGCCCCTCGGCCGGCCTCTTGAAACGCAGCCCCTTCTGGAAGGCTGCTGGTTCCTCCTGTCCCACGGAGTCCTTTCTGGAGGGCCTCTGGGACTTCCCTTGGGATGAATGGATTTTTCTAGAACCTGCCAACCCTGGGAAGAGGCAGTTCAGAGTGGAGGCCAGAGCACAGGCTCTGTGCCAGACTGTCATGGTTTCCACTCTGCCACCTCTGCTAGCTGTGTGGTGTTAGACAAGTGACTTGACCTTCCTGTGCCTTAGTTTCCTCATCCGTAAAGTGGGGGGATGAGTGTCACACTTGCCTCTCAGGGCTGTTGTGGTGGTTAGCGATGACCCATTAAAGCGCTTGGGATGGGGCTTGGCACAAAGACTGGGCACAGTCCATATTAGCAAACGTTACCTGTTGGCTGACTTTGGCAGGCCAGTGTTTCCGCTGCCCTCCGTCCCCTGCCTCCCTCAGCCTCTCCCAACCCCCACTGCACAGAAAGCTCAGTGACACCATCTGCTGG
The DNA here is from genome assembly GCA_007922755.1 of Pedetes capensis. Taxonomy (NCBI): domain Eukaryota; kingdom Metazoa; phylum Chordata; class Mammalia; order Rodentia; family Pedetidae; genus Pedetes; species Pedetes capensis. The sequence goes on from VMDO01003187.1 coordinate 115,093, forward strand.
GGGTGCGGAATGAAGTTACAATCTGTAGACTTAGGGGGTTAGGCCAGGGATGCTGGGCTCCCCAGTTCCTTCCTCCCGCTGCCTGAGCCTCTGCACTGGTTCAGACCTGGGTTCCTCGAGTCCATGCCAAGGGGAACTTGTTCCACCCACAATGTTCCACACACCTGCCACCTGTACCAGGCATGTGCCTCTGGCCACCTCTCTCCATTCTGCCCCAGCTGGGCCAGGGTCCCTCCACCCGCTCAGGCTGAGGCTGCAGAGTTACAGCCTCGTGCTTCTGGCTTGGGACGAGGCCCCAGCTGTCCTTGGGAGGAGTGACGTGAGCCTCTCACCTGGTCCCCAGGTCACAGGTGAAGAACAGCTCTCACTCAAGGAGCCAGGTACGAGGCAGGCATCTCCACACTCTTGTTTCGATCATTTGGCAAGGCTGGGGTGCAGGCACAATTGTTCCCCCTTTATCTGTGGTTTTGCTTTCTGTGTCTTTGTTTATCAGTGGTCAAACATAATACAAAATTAAGTGGAAAATTCCCGAAGTAAACAATCCATAAGTTTTCAATTGTCAGCCCCTGTGAGGAGTGTGGTGAGCTCTTGTGCCATTCCACTCTGCTCCACCTGGGTTCTGAGTCATCCCTTCATCCAGGGTATCCATGCTGTATATGCTACCCATCCAGTAGTCATTTATGGCCATCGGGGCTATCAGACCATCATGGTAGTGTGTGCAACAGAGAAAGGCCAGCTGGACGTGGTGACACAGGCCTATAATCTTAGTACATGGCAGGCTGAGGCAGGAGGATCTTGAGTTTGAGACCAGCCTGGGCTATGTAGTGAGGCCCGTTTCAAACAGAGAAAGAGAGCCGGGTGCGGTGGCGCACACCTGTAATCCCAGCTCCTCCGGAGGCAGAGGCAGGAGGATGGCAAGTTCGAGACCAGAGGCAGTCTGTGTAACTTAGCGAGACGCTGTCTCAAAAAAGTAAAAAATGGGCTGGGGGCACAGCTCAGTGGTCCAGCACTTGCAGAGCATACAAGCACGGGGCCCTGGGTTCAACGCCCAGTACCGGAAAAAAAAAAAAAAGAGAGAGAGAGAGAGAGAGAGAGAGAGAGAGAGAGAGAAAGAGAGCGAGGAGCGAGAGTGACAGAGAGACAGACAGAGACAATAATCACGTGACTTTTGTTACAGTGTACAGTTACAGTTGTCCTATTTTGTTGTTGTTATTGACCTGTTGCTATGCTTAGTTTGTGAATGAATCGTCATCTTCAGTGCGCATGTGCAGGGATGAGCACTATATACAGGGCTGGTTCTCTCCTTAGCTCCGGGGTCTTGGAACCCAGCCTCCGTGGGTAGGGGGATGGTTGTTCTCAGGGGGTTTCCACTGGCAGGTGAGGAAAGCATTCGGAGGGGTGGAGCTCGCTGAGGTCACCTGACCGGGGGGGTGGAGGGTGGATCTGGACCTGAAAACCCCACTTGCCTTGGATCGCTCGCCTTTCAAGGAAGGAGCTTCCAGAGCCGGGACGAGGGTGGCTGGAGGGGTGAGCAGGGACCCCGGAGCGGATCCCTGAGTTGGTGTTTTCTGATGTAAATCCTCAGCGAGCCCTCATGCCCGCCAGGGGCCAGAACGATCATCCTTTGCTGGCAGAAGCCTCCTGGGCCAAGTCAACCAGCGGCTGTCCTTCACCTGCCATCTCCCGCAGAGCTGGAACTGAGGACAGTGCGCCGCTCCTGTGTGGGAGCTGGGCTGCTGGCTTCCTGCTGACCCCGCGCACCCCGGCTCCCCTTGCAGCCCACAGGGGAGCTTCTTTCCCAGGGAGACCAGACACGGAGTGGGGCACCCGGGAGGGGAGTTGGCCAACCTGGCGATGCCCGGCCAGTGGTGTTTGCTGTGGGCTCCCGGAAGCCTGGGAGTTGGGGTGCCTCTGCCATCAGCTCATGCAGTGCCCCGAGGGCTGTTCAGGGCCCAGCCCCCAGACAGCAGGGCAGGAGGTCTAGCAGGCAGGGAGGCTGGGCCTGCTGGGCAGCATGTTCTGTTCCCGCATTAGCAGAGGGCGGCAGCCCCATGAGATGATGCCGCGGGCCCCAGGCAGAAGTGACTGTTTTCGTGGGCACATGTCTTCAGAAAGACAGCTAAGCAGGGCATGCTGGTGCGTCCTGCAATCCCAGACTCAGGGCAGACGCAGGAGGCTCACGAGTCTGAGGCCAGAACCCCATCTTAGGGGGGAAAAAGAGACGTTTCCAAATAACCCCATTCTGGCAGTGCAGGTGGGGTGTAGACAAGACAAGAGAAATAATGAGTTGACAATTTTTGAAGCTGAGCCCTGGGACAGGAGGCTTTTTGTTCTGTCTCTCTACCTTTGTGAAAGGTGGCGATTCCTCAGTATGAAAGAGTTTAGAGGGAGATTTCAGAGATCGCTCGGCCCTAGGTACACTTCTGGACAAGTTGGTCTCCTACTGACAGAAAAGAGCTTTGGAGCAGGCTGCCTGTCATCCCAGCGGCCCAGGAGGCTGAGGCAGGAGGATTGTGAGTTTGGGTCCTGAGGCAGCCTGCACAACTTAGTGAGGCCCGATCTGAAAAATTAAACAAAGAGGCTGAGGGTGCGGCAGTGGTAGAGCACTTGTCCTGGGTCCAACCCCAGTACTGTAAAACTAACGAAATAAAAAAGCTTTGGAGAGACACAGCCCTGGGCCGACACCTCAACTCCACCACTTACTGTGGTGAGACGGTGGGATGGTACGGTCGCGTAGCCTCTGTGAGCCTGGGTTTCCTCCTCTGTGGAGCAAGGATGAGTGCTGACCTCATGCAGTTGTGACGAGTGGCAGGTCCTTTGCACGGTCGTTGCGTCCCACATGGAAAGCGGCATCATGACCCAGAACCTGAGCTTCCCGGCGGGCGCTGAGATCCGCCATTGACAGCGCCATGGGGCCGGGCTGACCCCTGTGAGACTGCCCCGCAGGAGGCATCGTGGTCACGCTGTGGTCACTCAGAGCTGGTGGCAGAGGGTTGGTGAACACAGCAGGTTCGCAGCGGGAGCAGGTGGACCTTGAAGGCTAGGGGGCGTCTAGATATGGAGAAATGGCCAGGGGGTTTTTGAGGTTCAGGAGTGAGGACAAGGTAGGGAAGGAAACTGGAATGCTCAGGGGGCAGGCAGCAGCCAAGGAGGGCAGGGGCAGAGGGCAGCTTTCCAAGCCTGCCAGATGTGCGGGCACACAACTATAATCCCAGAGCGCGGGAGGCTGACACAGGAGGACCGAGAGTTCAAGGCCCGCCTGGGCTACCTGGCGAGACCCAGCCTCAAAAAACCCCAAACCAAACTAAATCAAAATGTAAAAGACGCGATGTCCACGGTGACCTCCGGGGCTACAAGTCCTCTGCCTCTGGTGACTTCTGGGTCTGCAAGTCCCCATGGCCAGTGTGAGTCTCTCTGCGGCAGGAGCCACCCTCTCCCCGATGTCTGTTTCCTGCTTCTCCCTTAGAGCCACCCCAGGCACTCTGGGGCTCCCCCTCACCCTCCCTCTGCCTGCAGCGGTGCTGGCACCCATGTGGGGTGCTTCACAAAGGCACTTTATGAAAAGCTCTTCATTTCCTCCTCCCTCGATCCCGTCCATAGCACCTGTTGCTGTTCCAGGCTTTGAGGGTGGACGGCGAACCCCACGCACGCGGCCCCCCATTCGCACAGACGTCCGGTTTACTGAGAGGAGCGGGAGGACAGGCTTCTTTGGCAAGAGGGCTCCAGAGTGGGTGGCGGAAGACCGCTGTGGGACTGTGGAGCATCGACGTTGGCCATGCAGAAGCGGTGCAGTTTTAGGGATCAAAATTAAACCCCTCCAGACCACTGCTCGATATAGTGACTCGCTCCTATGATATAGTGACTCGCTCCTAAGATTTTTCTTTTCTTTTCTTTTTCTTTTGTGGTACCTGGGCATTGAACCCAGGGCCTCCCACATACTTTGCAAGTGCTCTACCACTGGGCTGCACCCCTAGCCCATTTCTCCTCTTCTGTTTGGAGACGGGGTCTTGCTAAGTAAAGCAGCTGCCTCTGGCCTTGAACTCACAATCCTTCTGCCTCTGAGTTGTTGGGATTAAAGGTGCATGCTACCTGTATTTTGAGAGAGAGAATGAGAGGGAGAGAGAGGAGGAGGAGGAGGAGGAGGAGGAGGAGGAGGAGAAGGAGGAAGAAGGGAGAGAGAATACGCAGTGTGATATGAGGCGTGCATCCCATAGACTGGTCAGCAGCCCACAGTCCACGTGGCTTTACTAGTAAATAAGCTCACAGTAAAGCGAAAGTGCAGAGCACATTCTATAGAAAACCCAGATCATAAAGAAACAAATCAATGCATGGGCAAGACTCACACTCCTGCCCCAGCCCGCCCCCCTACCCAGGGTGGTCCACTCCAACCACGTGCCTATAAATAGGCCTTCCCTCGACAGTGGCCAGAGAGCCACTGGGAGGGTCCATCTGCTTCCTGCCAGGCCCCTGGCTGGTCCAGATGGCCAGCTTGTCGATTCCCATCCATCCAGACGGTGCGCATCCTCTCCTGGTTTAGTCCCCGCAGGCTCCCTGCCACCCTTGCTGGCCACTCCTCTCTCAGGCTGGGTTTCAAGTCCCTCATGTGGGCCCCTGGCCTGGGGCGCTGCTGTGGGGAGGGGGCTTCCCTTTGGGGCTGTGCTGCTGTGAAGACGCAGCCTCGCCTCTCCTGGGCACAGGATGTCCCGTTCATTTATTTCTCTAGGCCCAGAACGGCCCTCTGAGGAGCTGCTCTGCAGAGTGGAAGAATTTCGGTCTCCATGTAACTGAGGCCCTCCCTCCAGCTCTTAGGAGGCTTCCAGAACTTTTAGGGGGACCCTCTCTTGTCCTTCCCTTCCCCATCAGGGCTGGGGGACCCTCGCTGGCCACAGGATCTTGTTGAGTCCACCGCCTCACTTCTCCAGGACCCTGTTCCTGGAAGGTCCCGCTATCTCCTCTGGGTACCATGGAGCCCACTGCTCAGGAAGCCCCAACTGCTTCTCACAGGGGCCTTCTGCCTCCCCTCCTCCTGCATGAACTTCCCCTGCATCTGGACCACATGCCCTCCTGTGGGCCTCTGGGAACACAATGGGGTGGGGTCATAGGTAGTCTCCTTCCTGGGGTGACGATGGGTCTCCCATTCATCTCTATTGTAGAAGGTCAAGTTGGGTGTGTTTCTCACTCCAGAAGCACATTAGGATCGCCTGGGGGTGGGGTTAAAATCCTACTGACTAATTAAATCAGAGTCTATGAGTGGGGCCTGAGTTTTCCAAGGCTGGGACCACTTAAATCAGATGACCTTTAGGATCCTTCTTAACTTTCAGGGCCCACAGTCCAAGAAAGGTATGCTGCCCTCAGGTGGCGGTGCCATGCCACAGCTCTGTAATCTCATTCTCCAGACTCAGGCTGAAGTGTGTGGAGGGATTAGTGTGCTTGTATTCACTTTTATACCCAACATAAGTACTAAGTAAACATATCAACTTAATAAGAGTTGACACAATGATGTTAATATTTTAAGGGCCACTTCTAAAAGCCAGTGAGTCAGTATTGTGCAGTTCTATATCTTTCTCATTGTTTAGTTAATTTTAATCATGGAGACTAAGGATTTGGATGAATAAAAATCCCTTGTGTTTAGATTTCAAGTCTTAGGCCTCTGTCCATCAAGTATCATGTGCTCCTCTTGTCACTGCTATGATTTTTCCTTGAACTTCAGCTTTGCCCTGCATGGGCACTGTGGGCTATGTTTGAGCCTATCTGCCTACAGAAGCATCTCCTGTTCATCCTTGAAATAGAAGTGTGAGAGCCACTTATTTAGTCCATTATGGGTTTCCTCTCTCTGCATGGAGTTAACGTTCCCAGGGGATTCCTCATCCAACTGCCATGCATGATGGGAACTGCTGGGTGTAAAAGAAAATTCTAACATGTTGTTGTTAGGTGCTGTCGAGCTGGGTTGGACTCAGGGACCCTCATAGGGTTTTCAATGGATGATTGTTTTGGGATTGCTTCAAGAGTGGATTACCATATCATCCTCCTGGTTTTTTTGGTGCTGGAGATTGAATTGAGGGCCTCGGAGAATGCAGAGCAGCACTCTACCAACTGAGCTAAACCCCAGCCCACTAGCCAATGGGAATTGATACCTAGGGATGGTTTAGGTCCTGGAGTTTGTCTGTGTACCTGGCTTGTATCCTACCCCATCACTTACAGGCTTGAGAAAGTCACAGGAAATTCAGAACCTCAGTTTGCTGTCTCTGAAATGGAGATTCTTAGAGGTACATTGCAGGTGGTTATGGGAATAAAGAGAAGACAAACTAAATACACTTTAATAATAAAACCACACAACAAACTAGGAATGGGAGGTAACTTCCCCAACCTGATAAAGGACAAAATGAAAAGCCCACAGCTAACAACAAACTTAATGCCACTAGAGTGAGTGATTTCCTCCTAAGAGTAGGAACAAGGCAAGGATGTCCACTCTGGCCATTTATGTTCGCTATTGGGTTGTAAATTTTACCCAAAGCGGTTTATTGAGTAAAAGAAATGAAAGAGATCAAGCCTGGAAATGAACAAGTGAAATTATCTCTATTTGAAGACGACGTGATCTTGTATGTCATGCAGGAGATTCTAAGAGTCCACGAAAAACTATTAGAACTAACAAATGAGTTCAGCAAGATTGCAGGGTACAAGGTCTATACCCAAATACCAGTCACCAGACCAGGGGTGGTGGTGCAGGACTGGAATCTCAGCACTTAAAGAGACTGAAGCAGGATTGATACAAGCTTGAGATCAACTGGTCTACACAGTGAGTTCCAGGCAAGCCTGGGCTACTCAGTGAGGCTGTGTCTCAAAACAAAACAAAACAAGAACCAAAGCCAAAGATTAATCATATTTCTATGTACTAGCAGTGAATAATCCAAAAATGAAATTTTTTCCTTTTATTTTGATCCAACCTTTGAATAGGGTTTTTCCTTCTTATAATTTTGATTCAGCTCCCACATATGAGTGAGAACATGTGGTGTTTCTCTTTCTGAGCTTGTGTTCATTCACTTAAAATAATTTTCTCTAATTCCATCTATTTTGCTGCGAATGACCTTATTTCGTTTTTCTTGATTGCTGAGTAATATTCCATTGTGTATATGTACCATAGTTTTTTTTAATCCATTCTTCTGTTGAAGGGCACTTTGGTTAATTCCATATCCTTGCTATTGTGGAAAGTGTTGCATTGAACATGGAGGTGCAGGTGTCTCTGTGGTATGATGACCCATCTCCCTTTGGGTAAATTCCCAATAGTGTTATAACTGGGTCGTACGGTAGATCTATTTTCAGTTTTTTAAGATACCTCCATATTGATTTCCACAGTGGTTGGACCAATTTACAGCTCCATCAACAATGTAAGAGTGTTCCCTTTTCTCTGCAACCTTGCCAGCATTTGTTGTTATTTGTTTTATTGATTTTGGCCATTCTTATTGGTATAAGGTGAAATCTCAGAGTTGTTTTAATTTGCATTTCCCTAATGGCTAGGGATATTGAGGGTTTTTTCATGTGTTTCATGGCTTTACGGACCTCTTCATTTGAGAACTGTCTACTCAGTTTCTTTGCCCATTTGTGTACTGGGTTGTTTTTTTGGGACTTTTTTTCTTGAGTTCTTTATAAATTCTAGTAATTAGACCTTTGTCTGATGTATAAAATGCGAAGATTTTTTCCCATTCTGTGGGGGTTTCCTTGACTCTGTTAATTGTCTCTTTTGCTGTGCAGAAGCTTTTTAATTTCATGTAATCCCATTTATCTATTCTTGTTGCAATTTCTTGAGCAATTGGAGTCCTAGTAAAGAAATACTTTCCTATGCCTATATGATGGAGTGTATTGCCTATCTGAAGGCTGGGATTTAGCTCAGTTGGTAGAGCACTGCGCTGCAGTCTCTGAGGTCCCGAGTTCAATTCCCACACCTCAAACATGGGAGAAGGACCTGGCAATCCACTCCCAAGGCAATCCCGAAACAGTCAGCCATTGAAAACCCTATGAGGGTCGCTATGAGTCAGATGCCGACTCGACGGCACCTAACAACAACAACAATTGCCTATCTTGCCTTCTATAAGTTTTAAAGTTTCTGGTTTTATGTTGAGATCGTTTATCCATTTTAGTTAACTCTCATGTATATTGAGAGATGCAGGTCAGCTTTCATTTTTCCGCATGCGGATGACCACGTTTCCCAGCACCATTTGTTGAAAAGGCTGTCCTTTTGCCAATTTACTTGCTTTTCTCCTTTGTCAAAAATCAAGTGGCTATAGGTGTGTTGAGGCATTACTGGATCTTCTATTCTGTTCCATATGTCTTCAGGCCTATTTTTGTGCCAGTACCAAGCTGTTTTTGCAACCACTGCCCTATAGTATAGCTTGAAGTCAGGGATTGTGATTCCACCTGCATCCAAAAATGAAATTAAGAAAACCGTTCTATTTATGATAGCATAAAAGTAATAAAATAGCTAGGAATAAAATCAGTGTAAAACCCATCCCTTTAAAATTACAAAACATTGTTGAAAGAAATTAAAGTAGACCTAACAACAACAGCAATAGCAAGTTGATGGAAAGGCATTCCATGTTCATAGACTGGAGGACTTAATATTCAGATGACAGTATTCCCCCGGTTATGTGATTCAATGCAGTCCCTGTCAAAACTCCAAGTGGAATTTTTTTTTTTTTTTTTTTTTTGCAGAATTTGACAAGTTCATATGGAATTGCAAGGGCCCTATAATAGACAAAACTATTAAAAATCATGTTGAAGAACTCATGCTTCCCAATTTCAATACTTACTACAAAGATGTCAAGACAGAAAGCTATCAGTACTGGTGTAAGGCTAGATATGTAGATCCATGGGATAGAATTAAGAGTATAAAATTATCCCCCACACTTATAGTCCATTAGTTTTTGACAAGGGTACCAAGATAATTCAGTGGGGGAAAGAACACTCTTTCAACAAATGGTCCTGGAACAACTGGATGTCCATACGCAAGAGAGTGAAGTTGGACCCCTTTTATATACCATAGGCATGGATCAGCTGTGGATGGACGGTAGACCTAAACGGGAGAGTTCAAATTACAAACCTCTGAGAGTAAAGGAGTAAATCTTCACTGTTTTGGGTTAAGCGAAGGCTTCCTAGATATGACACAAAAACACACACAAGAAAAAAAGCAGATACACTGGGCTTTCATTAACAGTAAAAAATCTTGCCTCTCCAAGAACACCATTAAGAAAGTGAAATGGCCCACCCTCGGAGTGGGAGAAAATATTTACAAATCAGATATCTAGTGAGGGATCAGTATGCAGAGTATATAAAGAACTCTTACAATTTATAATAAAAAAACTCAGTTAAAAAGTGGGCACAGGGTCTGAATAGACATTTCTCAAAGAAGATATACCCGTGGCTTATAAGCACATGAAAAGATGATCAGCATCATTTGTCATCAGAGAAATGCAAATTAAAATTACAATGAAACACCTGCAAAGATACATCCATTGAAAAAAGACAAACAATAATGAGTGGTGGCAAAGATGTGGAAAATGTGGGATCCTCATACACTCCTGGTGGGAATGTAAAATGGTGCAGGTGCTTTAGAAAACAGCCTAATGTTTTCTTGGGATTGAACATGGATTTTCCATGTGACCCATCAATTACACCATTAGGTATATACACAAGAGAAATGAAAACTTGATTACAAAAAACCCACCTTGCACATGAATGTTCATAAATAGCTAAAAAGAGGAAAGAATTCCAGATGTCCATCAACTAATGAATGGGTAAATAAAATGTGGCACAGTGGTTTCTCCTTATGTTTAGGGTGTTTCAAGACCCCCCTCCCCCAGTGGATGCCTGAAACCCTGGATAGTACCACCCTCCCACTTTTTCCTGTATGCCCAGCTGCACTGGCACATAATACCAGAATTAATCTGTCCTCCCATATTTTATTCATAATGCCTCCTTTGCACCACTCTTCTTGCATTTTGGTCCCTAATTAAGGAAAAAAAGTGCTGTGACCCTGTGACGGTTGATGTGCTCACTGAGAGGCTACTCAGTGATTAACGGCAGGCAGCATATACAATGTGGATACGCTGCATAAAGGGATGATTCATATCCTGGGCGGAACAGAGCAGGAGGGCATGAGATTGCATCATGTCACTCAAAATGGTGTGCAATTAAAACTTTTGAGGTTATTTCCTGAATTTTCCGTTTACTATTTTCAGACTGTAGTTGACCTCAGGTAACTGAAACTATAGGAAGTAAAACCAAGGACAGGAGAAAGCTACTGTGTTTCTATGCAACGGAATATCATTGTGTAATAAGAAATGACCTACTCGTACATGCACACCATAGATAATCCTAGAAAGTGCTATGCTAAGGAAAGAAGGTGGTCACAGAAGACTACATATTGTCTGATTCTGTTTCTGTGTGATGCCCAGAGTTGGCAAATCTATGGAGGAAAATGGATCAGTTGTAGTCTGGGGTAGGGAGGGCTGGAGGAAATGAGGACTGACTGCTAGTAGATGTTTGTGGTGTTAGGTGCCATCGATTTGAGTCTGAATCATAGCGACCCTCTGTGCAACAGAGCGAAACACTCCCCGAAACCCTGCCAGGCACACAATCTTTTTTATGTTTAAGCCCATTGTTGCAGACACTGTGTCAATCCATCTATCTGAGAGTCTTCCTTTTTTTCACTGACCCACTACTCTCCCAAACATGATGTCCTTATCCAGGGATTGGTCCCTCTAAAGTACTAAGATGCAGTCTAGCCATCCTTGCTTCCAAGGAGCACTCTGGTTGCACTTCTTCTAGGATGGATCTGTTGGTTCTTTTCACAGTCCATGGTTTATTCAGTATTCATCACCAGCACCATGATTCAAAAGTATCAATATTTCTGTCTCCCTTGTTCAATGTCCAGCTTTGACAAGCGTACGATGTGACTGAAAATACCATGGCATGAGTCAGGCGCACCTTCATCTTCAATGTGACGTCTTAACTTTTCAGCTAGTAGATGGGGGTTCTTTTTGGGGTGATGAAAATGATCTAAAATTAATTGTGGTGATGGTCATCCAACTTTGTGATGATACTAAGAATACACGGAAAACCTTTCAATAGTTCATTAAATTAAGTTAATTAGCTAATTAATTATTTTTGGAGTACTGGGGGTGACTGAAGCCAGGGCTTCACACTTGCCAGACAAGGGCTCCACCCTTGACCCACTGAGCTGCGCCCTAACCCTTTTCTTATTTTTTATTTTGATTCAGGGTCTCAGTTCTACAGACTGCCTCTGGCCTCGAACCTGTGATCCTCCTGCCTCAGCCTCCTGGGTTGCTGGGATGACAGGTGTGTGTACCACTGTGCCCGGCTCAATCACACATTTTAAAAGGTGAATTGCGTGCCATGTGGATTTTATGTGGAGCAAACTGTTAAAGGGAAGAGCAGGCAAAGTGCTTGGCACACAAATCTTAACTGTCACCGAGGCCCCGGTCAGCGGTGGGTCTGGAGCTGGTTTGGAGCTGGTCTGGAGGGCTGGTCTCTTCCGGGGGTCCAGGAAACAGAGAGGGGCTTCCCCAAAGTGCCCGCAGACCCAGGAAAATGTTTTCATTTCTTTTAAAACCAGAAGGAAAATAAAAAACATTTTAGATGAAGAAAACATTTGAAGCTTATTATTTTCATCTTTATACTAACGCAGTTGTAAAGTAGTATATTTTTTTGCAACAGGTTTTTGCTATGTAGCCCAGACTGGCCTTGAACTTGGGATCCTCCTGCCTCTGCTTCCAGAGTGCTAGGATTGTAGGCGTATGCCATGGCACCCGGCGAAAACAGGATTTTCAATTTAGTTTTAATTTTAGATTTTTTTTTTTTGAACAAGCCCATGAAGGAAGGAGGACCAAGAACCTCCTCCCCCCAGTGTGGCCTCTGGGCTGGTCTGGACTTTGCCATCCAATTTACCTTGGAGCTTTTGGGAAAACAATGAAAAATTAGGATAGTTTAAAACAATTTGTTTAAATCCAGTTAACAAAACTTTTCTTTCTCTTTCCCTCTCTCTCTCTTTCCTTTTTGTGGTGTGAGAGATGGGTCCCTGGGCCTTGTGCATGCGAGGCAAGTGCTGTACCACTGACCCACACCCTCAGCCCATTTTCCTTTTAAATTCTTCCTTCTAGTTTTTGGTCACCAGTAAATATCTGTTCATGATGCTCTTTGTCATCTGAGCCACCACTGTCTTGCTTGTGTGACCCAGGCTGGTTGCTGGACTCCTCTGAGCCCTACTGCCTTCATCTGTAGAGGAAACCAAAGGTCTTGCAGCAGGAACCACCTGTGGCCTTATAATGCTTTGGCAGGAGCGATGCAAATAGAGGAAGCACCTCCTTCCCTGGGCTTTCAAGACCTTTTATGATCTGACCCCTGCCTTTCTTCCAGTTCCATCTGCTACCACTGCCTCTCTGTCTACCTTTGCATTTATATAGCGGTGGAAGGAGGTTTAGGAGCCCAAAGGGATTCAAGGAAACTTCTCAGAGAAGAGCTTAGGAACCTGTAAGCAGATGCAGGAGTTGGGCATGCTGGAAGCTTCCAGATATTTCTCACTATCCAATCCATACTCGTTCCTTCTGACCCAAACCTTCCCAGGAGGATCAGCCATAGCTTCCTTAAAACCCCCAACTCCAAACTCACCTCACAGCTCATCCAGCCCAGTGTCTCAGGGCTGCTTGGGTGGTCAGCGTGAGGCTGGGGTAGCCACAAACATGGTGGGGACGGTGACAGACAGGCTCAGGGTCCCTGTGAAGGGCCCACACCTGCTGGGCCCCCTCTGATGGCTGCTGTGTGGGGTTGTGGCCCGGGACGGCCAGATCTGACTCACGAAGAGAAAACCAGAAATCTGGATTTGCAGGCAATGCATTTCCTGCCTTCCGCATTTTCCCTGGGCGCAGAACGTCCCGTGTTTGTTGGAGGGGGAAGGGCCCCCCACGCCTCCGCGGGGCCAGCCCTGCAGGGTGAGCTGGGGAAAGAGACGTAAGGGCTGGGGTTTCCTTCAGGCGCAGGCTTGGGGGCGGCCATTCATTCACTCGTTCACCCCTCGGTTACCTGCTCACCATGGGAGAGGGAGCGCCACGAGGCACCGCCCAGAAAGGCGGGGTCCCCGCGGCTCACAGTTTTTGAGGGTTCGGTTGGTCATTGTGGGGTGCATGGGAGAGCGGCTCCCATCGCGGCGGTCAGGAAGCAGCGAGCAAGGGAGCAGGCTGGGGTGAGGGCGAGATCTACCGCAAGGCCGCGCCCCAGGGACCTGCTTCCTCCAGCTGGACCCCACCTCCTGCCCTCCCTCCTCCCATCAATGCCCTGGTCTGTAAGCCCTGCAGGGGGTGGATCCCTTCATAGGTCAGAGCCCTCGCAGACTCACCCAGGGGCCTCGCAGCCTCCTGGGCTGTTCATAATCCGGTCACGTTGACCATTACCGCCACCAGTGAATCATTCACGCGCTCATCTGTTCATTTGTTCATCAGCTCCTTTAATGGATATTTCGCGAGAGCTCACTGTGTATCAGGCACCGTTCCAGGTGCTGGGGGGGGGGGGCAGAGAGATGCAGAGGGTCAGGGGAGGGACATTGGGCATTTTAAACAGATGAACTAGAGTTGGTCCCCAGGAGAAGGTCGTTTCAGAAAAGTGAGCAGGGAGAGGCTAGATGAACCCACCAGCTGCTTAAGCAGATACCCAAGCTCAAGGAGGGAGCATGTGCAAAGGTCCAGAGGCAGGAGCAAGCCTGGGATATTCGCATAGCAGCAAGGAGGCCACTGTGGTTGTGGTGCAGCATCGACGGGGGAGCTGGGAGAAGAGGCCAGGGAGGGCAGACCATGTTGTGTCTTCCAGACCCCAGCATGACTCAGGCTCTGACTGTGGGCATGTTGGGAATCGGGAGGATTTGGGGCAGAAGAGAGACACCATCTACCTGAGGTCACCCTAGGAGACTTCTTGTCATTGTGCGAATGAGGTGGAAATGAAGCGGGGTGCAGAGGCAACTGTGATGGTCCAGGCGGGGTATGTGTGGGGGCAGCAGGCATTAACAAACGCTCAACCCTGGGTCAAACGGCAAAGGCAGACTTGTGACAGTGGTGCAGGCCCTACTGGGGAAGGCCAGGTGCCCTGAGAGTTACGAGGGAAGTATGTTCCATGGGGGCAACAGCATGTGCAAAGGCCCTGAGGTGGGAGGGAACCAGCGTCATCTTAGGAGCTGGGGAGAGATGGGGGCAGGAGGGATGCAGGAAGGGATGGGGGCCCCTGCCAGGGAGCCCATCCTGGGTCCACGGTGGGCACCTGAACCTTCTCCTTCAGGACCTCATCCAAGGAGGAGCCGCGTGAGTGCCCACGTGGTGTGATCAGCATGTGGAGTGGACAGGACAGGGACCCCAGCGCAGGCCTGCGAGGCCAGGAGGAGCCCCTGGCGGGCAGTGGTCATGGAAAGGACCTGAGGGCCTTTGGGTTGGTGTGGGAGGCGAGAAGTTGGCCGGCTCGCCACTAGGCTGCCGGGAACAAGGGCTCGAGGAACCTGCCCCTCGGGTCAGTTGGGGGCCTTCCTGGCTCCAGGGCTCCCGGGAGGGACAGGCAGCACCTGAGGCCCACATGTGCTCTTGCATTCTGAAACCCCTTCTTTTCTTTTCAAAGGTGAAAATTGTCGCAGCTTCATTGACCTGGCCCCGGCATCGGAGAAAGGTGAGTACGGCCCAGCGCCGGTGGCCAGCCTGGCCCTGTGTGGGGACCTGTGCTGACCCAGGTGGGTTCCCAAGCCGGAGGATGCCTCTCCAGCCTTGCTGGGTGATGGGCCTGGAAGCCGGATGTCCTATTGCAAAGCTGTGAGTTTCCTGAGAAACAGGAAGAAAGTGTGGAACGGAGGAATTTGTTAATGCCTATTATGAAAGCATCGTGGTAGGTGATTCAGGGCAGCTCAGCTGCATGAAGGCCAGAGGACCCAGGCCCCTGCTTGCCTGATCCATCATCCCACAGCCTTTGTCTTTACAGTCTAAGATGGCAGCTGGTGTGCCAGCCATCACATCTTCATCCCGGGGAGCAGGAAGGAAGAAGGACAAAGAATAAAGGGCAAAGGCTGTAGGTCTACTTTAAGGTTCCCAGAAGTTGCTCCACAACATCTGTGTGTAGTGAAGTGGGGGATGCGGGTGAGGGGAACATCTGCTCTCCCTGCTTGGTGGGGTGCAGGTAGGAAATGTCTACAGTGGAGCAAAGAGCAGGAACGGTGTGTAAGTTCTCTCAGTGACATGGCTTTGAGCAGAAGCCAGATTCCCAGGAAAGCCCCCGGCATGACTCCACACACAACTTCATGGCTGGGAAGCATGGACAGCTGATTTGCGTTGGTGAAATTTGAGCCGGTGGTTGCCCTGGGGGAGGCACTGAGACCACAGGCTGGTGGAGGCCCCGGCAGCTGGCTGTGTTTTCTTCCACGATCTTGGTCCTCGCCACACGCGTCTGCTCAGCTGATCAGACTCCATCACGGCACGTGCTGACTCGTGCACTTGGCAGTCGGTGCTTGTTTTTAGGTGCCCTTGAGTTGTGTCCGACTCAGTGACCGTATATACAACAGAACGAAACGCTCCCTGACACTGTGCCACGCACACGATCTTTTTACGTTTGAGCCCATTGATGCAGCCACTGTGTTTCTTCTCATTTTGAATCTTGCGACGTCAGCCAGTGGAGGTCCCAGGGGCTTTACTCCATTCCTGTCATTAAGATCAACTCTACTTTGAGGAGGCACCTCTTCCCAGTAGTTTCTTGAATGCCTTCCAGGCTGAGGGGCTCATTTTCCGGCACTGTATTTGACAGTGCTTCTCTGCTATTCATAGGGTTTTCAATGGCTGATTATTTCAGGAGTGGGCTGCCAGGTCCTTCTTCCTAGTGTCTTAGTCTGGAAGCTCAGCTGAAACCTGTCCACCATGGGCGGTCCTGCTGGCATCAGAGATACTGGTGGCATAGCTTTCACCATTACAGCAATATGCAAGCCTCCCTAGCACGACAAGCTGAGGGACCCATTAGGGGGTAGGTGCATTACACTTCATTGAAAAGGCAAGAAAAATATTTCCCATGCTGGATTCTAAAATATCTTTCTCCAATGGAAATCGGATTACGTCAGGCCGCTGCCTCAGACCCTTTCCTGCCTCCAGCATTTGTACAAACATTTGGGTGCGACGCCCATGGCCCGTCACCATTTCCTGCTCCTCTGCTGCTCCCCCTCGCCTACAGTCCTCCATGGAGTCCTGCCTTCTGGACCCGCCTCCTTCCTGCCTAGCGTGTGCCCCAGATTCTCCGTCATCTCTGTACCTCTGTGCCTTTGTGCACTCCGTTCCCTTGCCTGACTTGCCTTTACCACCGCTTGCTTGCCTCATGAACTCCTATTCATCCTTCAAGACCCAGCAGAGACACAACCCATTTTGGAAAGCCATCCCTGAACCCCAGAGTCACCTACCTGTTATGACAAATCCTATTAGGACCAATCGCACGGTACTGAAGCCATGTCCTTGAGGGCAGGCACTGTGTCTTGTCCTCCTCTGTGGCTTCCACACTCCAGCTGGGGTTGGACAGAGCAAAAAGTTAGTAAAGGTTTGTTGAGTGAATAAAGGAAGGAAGGAACGAGCAGGGTCATGTGACAGACGCTGAGGGGTCCATTTGGGTTTGGAAGTGGGGATCCAACCCACTGTGCTGAGCTGCGTGCTCAGCAGCCGCAGCTCTGTGCCCGTGGTGTCCATGGGTGGGGCCTTCTGGCTGCCGCCAGCCAGTGCTGTGTGGGAAGCAACCTCCGCGCTTTGGGTTTCATTTCTTTAACATTTCGGGGTGTGTAACAATGAGGCGGGCTCCGTGGCCACCGTCCCGTGTCCTCGTGAGTCATTTCCCACTCCAGTGCCTATAACGGGCTCTCGTTGCTTCCCTCCACCTCTGTGTTCTCCGCCTGAAATCGATTTACAATTCTCCTGCTCACTTAATTTATTTAGTGTATTTTATTGATTTATGTCATAGAGCTGAAATGTGCATAGATCAGAACAGCCTGAGCAGGGAGGGAGAGGGCGCTCAGCCTCCAAGGCGGCCCGCGCTGGCCGCAGGGGGACACGCCAGGTGGCTGTCATGCCTGCGGGGCTGTGGATGAATCCAGCACCTCTGCCTGCCTGAGACTCGAGCCAACTCAGCGTCAAGCCAGCATCCTGCCTCCACGAGCCCCCACGCTGCGTCACTTACTCCTGCCCTGCATTACCAAGTGATGAGCCACAACTCAGGCTCCGCCTTTTTCCATCCTGATGAGAGGCATTGCGAGGCATAGAGAGGCAGGTGGCCTGCGCAGGTGGCCCAGGTGTCTGCTGCTCCGCGCCGCCTGCCATTCCTGGATCGTACTGATACGATGCCTGCAGCCTTGGGATGGCCTCGGGGACAGACAGTAGGTGGACTGAGGGCTGTGAGCAGCTGCACAGAAGGGTGTCACGTAGGAAGGGTCTCGAGGGAGGCAGAGAACTCCTCCCCTTCACAGTGGGCCCCAGGGGAAATCACCTCTGTAGGGGGAACAGCCTGTGCGAAGCGGGGAGGCAGGCATCCTCAGTACCGGGCAGGGTGGATCAGATTCCTGCAGGGTGGAAGGGAGAGAGAGCCCAGAGAGGTTACTTGCCTTGCTCAAGGTCACACAGCAGAAACAGGTCAAAGCTGGCTCATCCTCCAGGGTGCTGAGGTCTTTCAAGCAGCATCCTATGGCCTGTGCATCACCCAGCCCTCCTCAGCGCACCCTTTCCTCCCAGCCACGCTCCAGGCTCATTTCCAACGGCATCACATCCACTTCCGTATTGCTGAAGTGCTGGTTCCTGCCATTTTCTTTTCTGAAGTTCTTGAGTCTTCTAATGACCTGCTCTTCTTAAGCCCCTAAGCTGGTGGAGGATTGTTCCCGGAGATCACAACATCTAATAATTGCTTTGGTTGCTCTAATTCCAATTATTCAAGATTATCTTTCCAGGTAATTAGGTATCCAGGCAGGCTCGCCGTATTAACCCCAAATGGTCACCAGCCTTCGTGTTTCATAATTGGAAACAGTTTCTCCATGGGGAGAAGGCTCCGTCGAGTGTAAACAGTGGTAATTTAAATTCCTAAATGGCTCCGTGGGCTTCTCATACTTTGACACGAGGACTCACTGCGATTCTAGGGGTGGTGGCTTGTAGAGTGTTCCCTGCGTGTGGCGTAGGATCAGGCGGAGCAAATCCTGCTGGACCATATGAGGGGGCCAGGGATGCCCAGGGGTTACATGAAGATCCCTTTCCACCTCCAAGTCACTTCCTGGGAGGGGCTGGCCATTTACAAGCTTATGTTGCCACGTGTGCTGGGCAGCGTTCTGGTACTGTAACAAATACCCGAGGCACCGAACTTACACAGAGAGAAGGTTTATGTTGGTTTTGGAGGTTTCAGTCCATGATCGGATGGCTGGGCTGCTTCAGGCTTGTTGTGAAGCAGTGTGTCTGGGCTTGGGAGCATTGTAAAATGGGCTGTTCCCCTCCTGCCTAGGCAGCAAGAGAGAGAGAGAAAGAGAGAGGGGAAGGGACCAGGGGCCCCTGATGACCTCACTTCCTCCCATAAGGCCCCGCCTTTTAAAGGTTCCACCACCTCGCAGGGGCTGGGGACCAGGTCTCCGACAGTGGGCCTTTGGCAGATGGTCAAGAGCCAAACGTAGCAGTCACGCTTCCTTTCTGAAAAATAAAGCGACAGACAATTTTCCTTTGGGGAATTGGTTCCAGGACCCCCTGTGGATTGGACAATCCTTAGGTGCTCAAATCTCTCATCTAACACTGCCTGTAGAACCCATGCCATGGGCTTTACAGTGGACACTCTCACATAGCACAAAGTACCGTCTGTTCTAGAATCTCATCCACACCCTTGCAGCAGTTTTAGAGGGCTGCAAAACCAGATGCAGATTAGAATCCTGTGCGGACTGGATTCGAGGGAGCAGTATATACTTTAAATCACATCTAGATTACCTACGATAACTAATACAATGTAAATGCTATGTAAACAGTGTCAATCTGCGTCGTTAAGGAGATAATGGCACCGCAAAAGTGTACCTGTGTTCGGTAAAGACACAGATTTTTTTCCAGTTATTCCCCATCCATGGTTAACTGGGTCTGTGGGCCAGAACTCGTGGGTGTGGTGCCGACTGTAATTTCATTCACAGGATTAACAGACAGTGAGATGCACGGGTTTCAGGTGCCCTTCTGTAAGTTTACAGAAACACGCACATCCCTGTCACTCACGCCCCTGCGCAGACACAAAATGAGGGCAGCTTCACGGGCACTGCCACCTGACCCCTGCCTGAAAGGGCCCTGCGCCTGTTTGATGCTGAAATTCTTTTTTTTCCTTTGTAGCAGTAGGTGGTTGAACCCAGGGCCTTACACATGCTAGGCCAGTGCTCTACCACTGGGCCCTTTTTTTTATTGCTTAATTTTGAGACAGGGTCTCACTAAGTTGTGCAGGCTTCCTCTGGCCTCGAATTCGCCATCCTCCTGCCTCAGCCTCTCGAGTTGCTGCGATCACAGGCGTGTGCTGCTGCACTTGGAGGATGTGGAAATTCTTCGTCATTTTCCAGCAAGGGCCCCACTCTGCCGTCTTCCACCGCCTTCCCATCTGGGCCTGACGTCCACCACTGCCTCCCATGCTATTGTTCACTGACTGGTCCTCTTTACCGTGACTCACGTAAAAGGCTAATTATTTGTGCCGGGTGCGGTGGCGCATGCCTGTAATCCCAGTGGCTCGGGAGGCGGAGGCAGGAGGATCACAAGTTTGAGACCAGAGGCAGTCTGCGTAATTTAGGGGGACCCTGTCTCAAAAAGTAAAAGATTCGGCTGGGCATGCAGCTCAGTGGTCTAGCACTTGCAGAGCATGCAAGCGCGAGGCCCTGGGTTCAACCCTGAGGCCCTGGGTTCAACCCCCAGTACAGCAAAAAAAAAAAAAAAAAAAAAAAAGGTCTATTTTTGCCTCTTCCTGAGCAGTATGTCAACCCACTGTTTTAGTGTGCCAGTTTATTTTTCCCTGGATGCTTTAGCATAAATAAATAAATAAATAATAATAATTGTTATTGTTGTTAGGTGCCGTCGAGTCTGTATCTGACTCATAGCGACCCTGCATACAACAGGGGAAACACTATTGTCAGTGCTTCTCTGCTGTTCATAGGGTTTTCAATGGCAGATTGATTTTTGGGAGGGGGTTGCCAGATCTTCTCCCAAGCCTACAGCTTCTGGTGTTCCCAGGTGGTCTCCCATCCAGGTACTAACCAGGCCCGACCCTGCTTAGCTTCTGAGATCTGAGGGGATTGGACGCCACAGGGCTATAGCTGCAGGCAATGATAATAATACTGATAGCAAAAACTTATTTCTGTCTACCCACATGCCAGGCCCACGGGGTCCTCTGACAGCTGGGAGCGGGTTGTGATACTAGTACACCACAGTATGGATGAGGAAACTGGGCTGAAAGAGGAGAAGCCAGCTGCCCAAGGTCATGTGGGTTAAGTGGCCGAGGTGGGTCTGGCCTTGGGCAGGGACTAGGGTTCTCCCACATCTCCCCCCACTGACAGTGCAGGCGTGCGTGCCTAGAATAGGAAAGACTCCTAAACAACGCTGGACAGGGGGAGGGCGAGGTCAGTGCCGGCCAGGTGGTGCCAGGAGGCAGAGGACTGGGGCCCCCCCGCCCCCCATGGCTGCTTCCTTTGCGCCCTTCTTGCTGTGCTTCCAGCTCCAGGTGAGTCCAACACTTGCGTGCAGGTCGCCAGGCTGGGAAGGTGCTGTGATTTGGATCTGCAGTGGCCCTGGAAGGCCATGGCCCAGAGCTTGGTCCCTGACCCATGGTGCTATTAGGTGGTGGCCGAACCTCAAAGGGGCGGGGCCTATAGGGAGGCAGTGAGGTCATTGGGGGCATGTCCTGGGAGGGGACATTGGGACCCCGCCCTTTCCTCGCTCTCTTTTTGCTCTGGGGCTGCCAAGAAGGAGCAGATTCCTGGCCACAGGCCCAGAGCCACTTGGACCGGAGCCCCTGAAGCGGGAAGCCAATGTGAACCTTCCCCCACCTAGGCTGGCTATCCCGGGCGTCCTGTGCAGGGTGGAGAAAGCTGGCAGGCACAGAGGGCTGAGCCCCTGCTCCCTTTTCCCTGTGAGAAGGAAGTGCTGAAACAAAACTTGGTGGCCATCGAGGGCCAGCGTAGAAAGTCGCCTCCAGGACATTGGTCCCTAAGTAACGGGGTCCCTGCCCTGCGCCATGCAGGGAGCACTTAGCAAGCGCCTGCTGTATTCTCCCTCAGGTGTGCTATTCCTTGCACCTTCATCACAGCTGCACATTTGCCTCTTTTTCAGGTGGGAAAGTTGAAGCTAAGAGAGGTTAGGACACCTGCTCCACGTCCAGGGGGTGGAGCTAGGTTAACCGCAGAGCTCTTAAGGGCTGTGTTAAGGATCCGGGGCTCTGGAGTCACATTCCAGCTGTGCCTCAGTGGCCGTGGGACCGCAGGCAGGCCGCCCATCCTCTGATGCCTCTGTGTCCTCTCTGTGACTTGTGGGGTTCTTTGAGACTCACATGATGCACGTGGGAGGGGATTTGTACGCATCTGGCTGGGTGCCGGCTTTTGTCTCCCGCCTGGCTTCTGTGCAGCCCCCCAGCTGCGCACTAGCCTGGGGAGTAACTCAGCTCGCGCCTGTTTCTCCTCGGCTAGCGCTCAGCTCACCTCTACCCAGTGGCTCACTGCCAGGTCCTCTCACGGCACTTGCTTCGTTGAAGTCTTCTAACAGCTCTTTGGGGTGGGAACCGGCATCCCCGGTTTATACCAGAGCTGCTTGGATTTGCATTTCCCCAATGCTTAGTAGGGCTGGGATTTAGCTCAGTTGGTAGAGCACTGCGCTGCAGTCTCTGAGGTCCCGAGTTCAATTCCCAACACTGCAAAAATGGGAGAAGGGCCTGGCAATCCACTCCTAAGGCAATCCCAAAACAGGAAGCCATTGAAAACCCTATGAGGGTCACTATGGGTCGGATACCAACTCCACGGAACCTAACAACAACAACAACAACAACAATGCTTAGTAGGGGCTGGGATTTAGCTCAGTTTGTAGAGCACTGCTCTGCAGTCTCTGAGGTCCCAGGTTTGATTCCCAGGACTGCAAAAATGGGAGAAGGATGTGGCAATCCACTCCCACGGCAATCCCAAAATAATCAGCCATTGAAAACCCTATGAGTATCCAACTATGAGTTGGATACCACTCGACAGCACCTAACAATAACAACAACGCTTAGTGATGCTGACCCTGTTTTCATGCGTCTGTTGGCTTTGTATATCTTCTTTGGAGAAATATCTGTCAAGTCCTTTGTCCATTTTTGAATCAGAGCGGCTTTTTTGGTTGTTGAGTTATCAGAGGGCATCTTGGTGTATTCTGGGTATTAACTCCTAGCCTCTTATCAGATATCGGATTGGCTATTATTTTCTTCCATTCCCTTCTACCTCCCCCCCGCCCCTCTCCCTCTCTCTTTCTCTCTTTTTCTCTCATGCTTGGGATGGAACCCAGGGCCTTCTACGTGCTAGACAAGCGCTCTGCCACTGAGCTGTACCCCCGGCCTCTTTTTGATTTTTTGTTTTGAGTCCAGGTCTCACTAAGTGACACAGGCTGCCTGTGGTCTTGAACTTGCGATGCTCCTACCTCCACCTCCCGAGTCACTGGGATCACAGGCGTGCACCACTGTGCCTGGGGTTTCCACTCTCTTGACGTGTCCTTTAATGCATGAGTTTTAATTTTGATGTAGTTTAATTTACATATTTTTCCTTTTGTTTCCTGTCTCTTTGGTTTCACAGCCAAGTAATCATTGCCAAATCCAATGTCATGAAGCTTTTCCTCTTTGCTCTCTTCTCACAGTTTTATAGATTTAGCTTTTTGATCCATTTTGAGTTAATTTTTTATATAGCGTAAATGAGGAAGTTCTCCATTTTAACATCGCTAAATTTATCCCTTTTTTTTTAAGGATTAGTGCTTTTTCTGTTCTATCGAAGAACTCCTTCCCTATCCCAAGTTCACAGATCCCAGGATTTCTATCACTGTT
Organism: Pedetes capensis; assembly: GCA_007922755.1. Lineage (NCBI taxonomy): Eukaryota > Metazoa > Chordata > Mammalia > Rodentia > Pedetidae > Pedetes > Pedetes capensis. The sequence continues at coordinate 138,190 of VMDO01003187.1, forward strand.
TTAAGTGATGTCTCTGCTCTGAGGTGCCTGGTGGGAAGTACTGGGGGAGCCTGTGGGGCTGCAGCCCTGCTGTGTGGCTCCCGCTGTCCACTGGAGACCTGGACCCCAGTGGCAGCCCTGCACAGCCCTGCGTGGAGCGGACCTTGGTTGTAAACACTCTCCATGCTGCCCACAGGCCCTCCCAGGACTGCTGGGTTTCTGCCCCTCATTCATTGGGAAACCAGTGAATGTCCAAGAGCTCTTTCCATTGGGCATAAATTAAACACCTGTGGGTCCTGGGTGGATCTCAGGGACCATAAGCACTTTGATCTGGGCTTCATTGTGAACTCGGTGCCTGGCACACAGTGGGGCTTTGTAGATGTGCGTGGAGAGGTGCCTGGGCGAGGCAGGAATAAAGCACTGGAGGGGCCCTTGCTGGCTGGGGGCCAGAGGGCTGTGGGCTTCAGCGAGGGTTTCTCCTGTCTGGCACCTGGCGTGCGCTGCTTTCGCCGCAGGTGCGGTATTGGCGGTAGGGAGGGTTCGCCATGGCCAGGCTCGTCTCCCCCACAGCCTGGCTTTTCTGTCTTTGCTCTGAGATCTGCAGTGGCTTCCCGCGGCCCACAGTCAGCATTTGACCCCTTCCTTGAATTCAGCCCCCATCTGGCTGCACCTTTTGCCCTTCCCCACTTCTACCACCTGACACCCTGCTTCCCGGGAAACCGGTCTTTCCTGGAAATGCCCCCCAAGGCACCGGCTCGGTGGCCTCTGCTCCTGCTGAGCTTGTGGCTGAGGCGCCATCTGCTTCTGCTGTTAACATTCACGCGGCCTGAAAGCCCAGGCCACATGTCACCTCCTTGTGCAGTTGCGGTTTCTGTACCCAGAATCAGTTCCTCCTCCAAGGTGAACGGAAGCGAATGTCTGGACACGGAACAGGACAGGCACTGCTCGCTGTCCTCCGGGTCGTCCTGCTCCACTCTGCTGCTCCCAAAACTTTGATTTTGCTCAGCTACCCACGCTGGGGAAATGGGAGCCCATGTGCACAGCCCAGGAGCGAGTCCTGACTGGCAGAAGTCAGCACATTTATCCTGTCCCCTCGGTAGGGATTGGCGTGGAAGTGGGTGTGTGCCCTGTTCCCTCGGGAGCCCATGGAGGCCCCCTTACCCTCGGGAGATGTCAGCTTCATCCCCCACCTGGGCTTGGGTGGCTGCAGGCTATGAGAACAAAGGCCAAAGCGAAGGACAGCTCACCAATGGACAGCACAATTGGGAAAGGTCCTTATCTGCGATGGTGTTGTTGAGGTGTACATTAGTCAACCCCGGAGATGCTGCCCTTCCAGGGTTTGCTGTACCTGAGGTAAAACCCCCTGTTGGTTAAGGGCTTTGAGTCAGGGCCTCCTATTACTTGCAGCCTGAAGCACCCAACCTGGTATGAGGGCTATGGCTAAGTTGGTTCAGGTCAATCTATGCATTGGTCTATCGTGTAGTTATGAAAAAAAAAATCCAAAACAAACAAAAACCCCACAAAGATTTAGTAGTCTTGAATTTGTGATCCTCCAGCCTCAGCCTCCCAGGTGTTGGGATTATAGGTTTACACCCTCATGCCAAGTGCTGAAACAATGTTTATTATATGTTACATGCCAAAATCTCAAGACACAAAACTATAGGTCTAGCGTGATGTGAAAATATATTCAAATGAAAAAGAGATTCAGAAGAAAGTGGTTTTAAAAATCATGATAGCTGTGTTAAGGTGGTAAATTTGTTCATTTTCTCCCTCACTCCTTGTAACATTTAGTAATGCATGTGTACACACACATATACGTTTGCATTATATTAAATATTATTGTTGTTTGGTACTGTCTAGTCAGTATTCGACTCATAGTGACCCTATGTACACTAGGTGAAACGGTATCATTAGTGCTTCTCTGCCATTCATAGGGTTTTCAATGGCTGATTGTTTTTTGGGAGTGGGCTGCCGGGTCCTTCTCCCAAGTCTGCAGCACTTGGTATTCCCAGGTGGTCTCCCATCTAAGGACTAACCAGACCTGACCCTGCTTAGCTTCTGAGATCTGATGGAATCAGATGTCACAGTGGTATGGCTGCAGGGCAGTAATGCTGCAGAACATATACTATACATATTTATATATGTTTACATATGTATAATTTTTGGGCTGGGATTTAGCTCAGTTGGTAGAGCACTGAGCTGCAGTCTCCGAGGTCCAGAGTTCAGTTCCCAGCACCATACCGCAAAAATGGGAGAAGGACCTGGCAATCCACTCCCAAGGCAATCCTGAAACAGTCAGCCATTGAAAACCCTATGAAGGTCGCTATGAGTCAGATACTGACTCGACGGCAACTAACAACAACAACAATGTATAATTTTTCTCTTATTTTAGCACTTTATAAACTTTCTGTTTATAAATATTAGACGTTAATATTGATCTGAATTAATCCTCCCAGAGTCCATGAGTAAGTCCTGTTTTTCCCATTTCACTGTGAAGACACTGAGGCCCAGAGAGCTTAGGCACCTTGGCAAAAGTCACAGAGCAAGGACATGGTGGCGACAGGATTTGAACACAGGCCTTTGTCCTCTCAGCTACTGTGTCACAGACTCCTTGGGTGTATCTGGAAAAACAGCCTCCAGAATCCTATTTGCAGCTGGTCTTTGTGGCACTTTGTGCAGCCTGGCACGTGGTGTGGATTTCCGGTGAGGCCTCCTCTTTGCCATTAGCCTGGGGACAGCGTGTGTCAGGGATGGGCAAGTGAGTGACCATTCTTGTAGGGTGTTTCTGGAGCCTTCAGGGAGCTCAGGGGCCGAGACAGGAGCTCAGCAGGTCACCGAGATGGCGTTGGTTTGGTGAGTACACAGAGAGGCCTGGTCCTGGCCAGGGTAGCACAGCAAAGCTCAGGGACGGCGTCCCCCCCATCTCCCGGCACCAGGTCTCGTGCAGCCAGTACACACAGATACACTCATCATATCTGTTTATGCAGTGGTGTTTAGTGATACATGTTGAGCTAGGCGCATTGGCACACACCCACAACCCCAGCGACTCTGGTGGTGGAGGCAGGAGGATCACAGGTTTGATGCCAGAGGCAGCCGGCATAACTTAGAGAGACCCTTTCTCAAGATAGAAAACAAAAAGAGGGGCTGGGGGCTGCAGCTTAGTATAGAGTGCTTGTAAAGTTCACAAGGTACCCCCCGGTACCATAAAAAAAGAAAATGATGTACAGGTGAAACGGACGTGGAGGGGTGGGGGATGGGGATCGTTGTGGGCATCCGCAGGGCGGTGGGATGCCTCCGCCTTTCCTTCCGGGGAGGAGATTGGCAGGGAGGATTGAACGCCATCCTTGCAGAATGCAGACCTGGGGTGGAGGGTGCTGGGGAGCTGTCCAGACCGCAGTGCTGAAACCTTACATCACACAAGAAGGAAGGATGCAGCGTGAACAGAGGGAAAGGAGATGGGGAGGGGGCTGCAGACCCTGGTAGTGGAGGTCAGCATCTGCATCAGGGCCCCACCTTCCCCCCGAGGCAAGTAGAAATGTCGACCACAGGGCCATTCTATTTCTTTTCTTTTCTTTTCTTTCTTTCTTTCTTTCTTTCTTTTCTTTCTTTCTTTTTTTTTTTTTTTTGTGGTAGTGGGGTTTGAACCCAGGGCCTCATGGTTGTATGCTCTGCAAGTGCTGGACCACTGAGCTGCACCCCCAGCCCATTTTTTTACTTTTTTGAGACAGGGGCTTTCTAAGTTACGAAGACTGCCTCTGGTCTCGAACTTGCAATCCTCCTGCCTCCACCTCCCGAGCTGCTGGGATTATAGGCATGCACCACTGCGCCCGGCTGGGGCTGTTCTATTTCAGTTGAGTGGGGACCCTTACCAGGTAGTGTGCTTAAGTAGAGACAGTGTATTTGAAGGGACGGGAGGGAAAGGTATACTTACATGGCCAAGACTGCTGGGAAATATCTTATAGCTTTTCCGTTTGGAGAAATAGATTATATTGGATCAATGGAGTCAGACAAATATCTTGGACAGCAAGGTACTTAGAGATGCAGGCATGATGAAGAGGAGGAAATGGCAGTTTTGATGCTCTGTGGCCACAGAGACGGAGGAACCAGGGTAATGCAGAAGCCAGAGACGGCAGAAGGGGCAGGTGACGGATGTGGAGATTTGTCGGGTGTGGCACGGACAACCAGGGCAAAGGGACGAAATGTTGGCGGACTTGTTTATTATGCTGTCTTCATTGGCACAGCTGAGGGGGATGTGTTGAACTGGGGAAGGTGTTCTTTGGGGGTTTGCTTGAGTTGTCAGCCATTGCGACATCCTAACGCAGCACTCTGTGGCTGCCAAAGCACTGAGTGATACGTAGAGCCAAGGTGGGCTCCTCATCTTGGGAGGAACTCAGAACAACAAAAATGACAAAAATAAACCAAGGCAGCGACCTGGGTACACATAGGGTGGCGCCCAAGCCATTGGGCCAGTTCTTTGACCTGGCAGGAAGCCCGGTTAATGTGAACTGGGGCACGGCTGAGAAGGCTTCCAGAGGATGAGTAGGAGTTGGGGAGAGAAGATGGGAGAGAGGGAAACCCAGACAGGGAGAGCGTACCTTGCACATCTTGCTTCGGGAGCAGTGGGAGCCAGCGTGGCGCTGTGTGTCTGTCATCCCAGCACGCGAGAGGCTGAGGCAGGGAGAGTCCAAACTCGAGGCCAGCCTGGGCAACATCGTGAGACCCTGTCTAAAACAAACAACCAACCAACCAACCAAACAAACCCCAAACCTCCAAACCAAACCAAAACTAAAAGGAGCCGTCAGGGATTCCTGTCTTTAGGCCTCAGGGCGATTGTGTCCGGAGAGTGGGGGTGGAAGAGTAAACGAGGTGCCAGGAAGGAGGCGCCAGGTGAGAGGCCAAGCCTTTAAATCGTGATGGCCAGACGCTAACACACAGGCACCTGGGACTGGAGAAGACGCTGGCCATAGAGCGGGGCCAGGTCCTGGACGGGAAACTGGAGGGTCTGGGTGGGGCGGGGCAGGCAGGAGAAGGGACGCTTGGGAAGAGGCATTGAGGCAGCAGCTGCTTGCTGGTGTGAACAGGTATGAAAACATGTGGGTATCCGAGCCGCCGGAATGTCTGTGCAGGTGCCTATCAGGCGGCCACCAGGCCTGAGTTGGGAGCAGGGCACCGACACAGAGGGATCCGTGCTTTGAAAGCTGGCTCTGGTCACGGCACGAGTTTGTTCAGCTGGTGGCTTGATGGGTCACAGAATCTTAGAAGCGGGGAGGACCTGGGCATTGGACAGCTTGTATAGCTTCCAGTCTTTCTCAGCTTGGGCCTGGCCAGAAATCACCTACTGCCATCTGGCACTTCACTCCCTGGGACCACACGTCCCCCGGCTCCCCGTGCTGTCTGCTCTTGGCTGCCGCAGCCTTAGCTGCCTCTGTCTGTCCCTGCTGGCGTGTGGCTGTCTGGACCCGCCTGCCGGGTCTTGCTCTTTCCTCCCCGCCCAGCAGGACTGGCAATCTTCTGGGATTTAATTACAGGTTCCCCGAGGGCCTTTCAGCCCGTCACAGGGCTCCTGCAGGCTGCCAGCTGGGAGGGTGACAGGCGCACGCGGTGATGAACAGCAACTTCCCGGCGTGGCAGCTGTACCGCGGCTGGCCCACGCTCCTCAGGCTGCTCTGCACTGTTCTGAGCAAGACCATGCCTCACTCCCGTTTTGCAAGATCAGACAGCGAGCAGAGGAGACGATGAAAGAGAGGACCGGGCGGACAGAGCAGTGGGCAGCGGTGCCGAGGCCCGCAGGCAGGGGCCTCCTCCTGAGGACTCTGGAGAGCCTGTGTGTGATTAAGTAATGGCGCCGTAGTTCTGCTCCCGTTAATGAAGTCAGCCTGGCGTGCTGACAGCTGAGGTTCCGGGAGGGATCTTTTTTGGCCTCAGGCAGCCACGCTAGAGTTCAAATCAGTCTGTAGGTGAGGGTCAGCGAGTAGATAGGAGGCCCACACTGCTGCCCATGCCTGGCCCATAGCCAGCAGTGCTAACCGATCAGGCACGGTGGAGGCTGAAGGTTTTAGGGGCTGGGAGTGAGTCCTGGCTGTTCGGGGATTGGGGATAACGTAAAACAAGACAATGAGAGCCTTTTTTGGTGGCCGTTGTCTTCAAGTAGAATGGCTGTGCTCAAGGTAAGTGGTGCAGGGCCTCAGGTGTGACTCAGGGGAGGACGTTCTCACTGAACCATAATGTCCCTCCCCCTCCCCCCCAGTCAAGATCCCCACTCCTTTCCCAATTCAGCCCTCTCTATTTTAAATTGTTACTGTTACTGAGACAAGATCTTGCTGTATAGTCCAGGCTGTCCTTTAACTCCCGGTCCTCCTGCCTCAGCCTCCCCAGTGCACCACAGCCACCATGCCAGGCTTTTCACCTCTCTCTAAATATGGCATTTGATGCAAAGCGGGGAGGGCAGGATGGACCCGCTTTGGGAGAGACGGAATAAATCCCTTCACCTTTGCATTCTCTGTCCTTGCTCCTGGGGAAATAAATAAGCTCTCAGGAGATCTGAAGCCAGGCATGATAGTGCAGGACTGTGGGTCTCAGTACTCGGGAGGCTGAGGCAGGAGGATCTCAAGTTCTAGGCCAGCCTGAGTCACACCGTGAGACTGTGTCTCAAAAGAAAAAAAGGGAAAAAGGAAAAGAAGAAAACCTGTGTCCCAAACATCTCACCCGTCGTGTCCGCCATGTTCCTCCTTCAGGGGAAAGGAAAGCAGTGTGGACTCTTCACAGTCAGCTAGGATGCAGCGCGGAGCCCCTGCCCTCCCTTCTTGTGGAGGTTAGGGGTGGGGCCTCATCTCCAGGGGCGGGCACAGGAGCCAGACCTGGCCAATTAGAGCTCCCTGTCTTCTTGTCCGCCATGATGGGCAGTGGGTGCTGGTAGGCTGGAGGTTCCACTGCCCCATCTGAGGAAGGGAGCTGTCCTTCTCCTGGCTGGTGGGCCGTGCCAGGTGGATGCACGCCAGGAACTGCTGCTGCGTGTCCTTGTCACCCTCTGGGAGATCTGGAGGTGAGACTGGGCCTGGCACATTTTGAGATAAAGAAACAGAATGGGCGGGGACAGAAGGTAATGTGGTAGGAGATGGAGTCAGAGAGGAAGGCAGGAGACCGTAGTAGAGAATTTGGGGTTTATTCTCCCCGCAGTGGGAAGCCATTGCCTCATTGCACAGCCCCACATGTGGGAAGGCTCTTTGCTCTTGATTCATTTGTCTGCATTGAGTCATCTTGAGACTGACAGGCTTGATTGACAGCTGGATGACTCTGGGGCTCCCTAGGATCTGCTGAAAACTTTCTCAGTGAGACTGGTCAGCTGCCCCTCCCTGAGCCTGTTTTGGCTCTGGCTCATGGCTGAACTGGAGTAGCGCAAAGGAGAACCAAGCCTGACTCTCCCACCCCTTCTCTGTTCCATTGGTAGTGCCTGCTTGGACAGCTGTGAGAAGGATGGGGAAGCATCTCCCAGGCTCTGTGGGAGAGTGCCGTGATCGATTAGCAATGTCTGCCCTGGGTAAAGAAAAGGAAATGGTGGATCATTCATCTCAAGAGCACTTGTTCCCAGGAGGTGTCTCGGGTAGCACTGGATAGTGCTTTAAGTCTGATGGATCAGCAGTTTGGAGCTCCAGGCCAGGAATAAAAATCTCCAGCAAGTGAGAGAACGTATGCAGGGCTTCCTGCTTTACAGAGGCTTTGATGTCCGTTCTCTTGTTGGACCCGGACGCCCTCCTCCCACCGTTCTCATAGGACAAGTCTGTGGTGCGTTTCTTACCCAGCATCCTTCTCCTGGCACCCAGACTTGGTTTTTCCTGGCCACCAGTCCCTTCCTGTGCTCGGGCCATGTACTTTAGGGCCAAGGATGAGAAGGAGCCCCAGGCCTATAGCAGTCCAGCATCGCAGTCCAGGAGCCGTGGTGCTTGGTTGAGAAATGAGTCCAGGATGCGATCAGGGCTCATGAGATGCAAAGAAATATTTGCTGCAGCTCAGGAAAGGGTATCATGGCCAGGCACCATGCCAGCACTGGGGAGGAGGGGTTCCGGGCCAGCCTGGGCTACGGAGGGAGTTTGAGGCCAGCATGCAAGGCGTACTGTCCTCTGTCTGAGAGAGGCCTGGGGCCAATTTTATGTTCATCAGGCAGAAGGAGAGACAGCTTCACAGTGATGTCTTTAACATTCCGTGAGTGGTTCTTTCCTGCCCTGGAAGGTCTAAATGCTTACTCGGCACCCACAGTTGTCCATGGCGTGGCGCCACTGTCGCGCTCTGGTTCTCTGTGCTCTGAGTTCACCAGACTTCTTGCCTGTCTCCAGCCATCTCCTCCGCTCCTACCTCTGGACTTTGGCACGTTCTCTTCCCGCCCAGAGCCCTTCTCTCTCCCCATAGCTGCATTGCTCCTGTTGTCCAAGGTCCAGCTCCTGCCCCTCCTCTGAGCTCCCCCACCTGTCACTTGCTTGCTTCCCTCTCACCCCACACCACCTTCCAGATGGCACCGGCTAACGCCCAGGCTCTCCACACCCTCTGGATTTGAGCTCCTTGAGGCCAAGGACTTCATCAAGTTTATCTTCAAATCCTTCACAATACCCATCACATCACCTCGCTCTAAAAAGGCCACAGGGAAATCCTCAAACCAACAAACCCAGTCTGGACACGGTGGCCAGAGTGATCGACTGCAAATGGAAATTAAACTGGGCCAGACCCTTATTAAAACCCTCTGGCTGTCCAGCCACACTGGCCTTCCTGTTACAGAAATGAAGCACAAAACAAGGAGTTTCTACTCCAGGGTCTTTGCGCTTGCTGCACAGGGATTTCTCTTTATCCATCTCTTCACTTAGCTGTCTCCTTCCTCTCCACCCAGGCTGGAGCTCAGATGTCACGTGGTTAGCACCTTCTCTGGATAGTCTTCACTAACAAGCCCTGTTCTAGACACTTTTTCTCGCAGTAAACACTTATTTTTTCCTTAATGACAATCAGTGCCTAAATGGCACTTAGCATGGGCCACATGCTGTTCTGAGCATATTTAGCGTTACAGTTTGAAGATGAGACGTCCCCCTCAGGCTGATGTTTTGAATGCTTGGTCCCCAGCTGGTGGTGTTGTTTTGGTAGGTTCTGGAAACTCTGTTGTTAGGTGCTCATGAGTCAGATCCGACTCACAGCAACCCTGTGTACAACAGGATGAAACCCTCCCAGACACTGTGCCATGCCCGGTGCTATGTTGGCGCTTCTCTACTGTTCATAGGGTTTGCAATAGCGGGTTGTTTTGGGAGTAGGCTGCCGGGTCCTTCTCCCTTGCCAACCACACCTGGTGTTCCCAGGAGATGGTATCTAGCTACAGGAAGTGGGTCCTGGGGGGCAAGTCCTGGGGGTGGTCTGGCCCCTGGGTGCTTCTTGTCTTGTTCTCTGCTTCCTGGTTGGCCATGAAGTGGCCAGCTCTCCTCTGCCACCCGCTCTTGTTGCCAAGATGTCCTGCCTAAGCACATGGAGCCGGGTACCATGAACTGAGCCCTCAGAACCCATGGGCCAAAATAGTCCTTCCTGCCTTAAGCTGTTTATATAAGTTAGGTGATTCGGTCTGAGCAACGCAACAGCAGCTAGATCCACATGGAAATAACCCAACCCACTCAGCCTCGAGCCACCCCGGGAGGGCTCCGTTCTCCCCGCAGAGAGGAGGAGTCTCCAGCCGGGCTTCCTGGAGACAGACTGGCACACAGATCCGGGAGCCCACATTTCTTCTTCTTCTTCTTTTTCTTTTCTTTTTTTAAAGAGCTGCTCTCAGGAAAAGAGGACTGAGGGGAGCAGACTGTGGCAGGGAAGGGGCCAAGCGAGGACAGGGTCTCCCCAGGGAGCTCTGGAGCTTAAAGTGTACTGAAGTTGACCCCTCCTTCAACCAGATGGTCCGGATGCCAGTCCTTGTTGGGCGCCTCAGGGCCAGAGGGAATAAACCCGACCTTCCAGGAGAGGGGAGGGGTCTCCACGCTAGCCGGGCAACTCCGGAGGGCTTTTTTTTTTTTTTTTTTTTTTTTTTGAGACGGGGTGAATTAGTCACCTGTCATTGCTGTGGCAGAAAAACCAACCAAAATACACTTATGGAGGACGATGTTTATTGGCACTCACAGTTAGAGGATCAGTCCGTAACGGTGCAGGCGTGGGGGCAGGGCAGGTATCTAGGCATGCAGCCCATAGCATCGAGGGATAGGGGAGAGGGTCTCTGAGTACAAACCTCCAAAGGCCCACCCCCCAGTGACTCACTCCTGCAAAGCTAGGTCCGCCTCCCAAAGTTTCCACAGCCTCTAACACAGCACCCCCACCTGGGGCCCAAGGTTAAAGGACGTGACCTGTGGGGGACATTTTCTATTCAGACGGGGCCACCTTGTCTCCCCAGATAGCAGGCTGGCCTCAAACTTGTGATCCTCCTACCTCCGCTTCCCAAGTCCTGGGGTCACAGACAAGTACCCCCAAGGCTGAGTGGGTTTGGTTATTTCCATGTGGACTTAGCTGCTGTTGTGTTGCTCAGACTGAACCACCTAATGTAAACAGCCTAAGGCGGGAAGGATTATTTTGGCTCCCAGGTAGAGAGGGCTCAGTCTGTGGTACTCAGCTCCGTGTGCCTGGGCAGGACATCTTGGCAACAAGAGCGGGTGGCAGAGGAGAGCTGGCCAGTTCATGGCCAACCAGGAAGCAGAGAGCAAGACAAGAAGCACCCAGGTGCCAGGGGCAAATTTCTTTCTTTATTTCTGTTTTTCTTTTTTTTTTGCGGTACTTGGGGGTTGAACCCAGGGCCTTGCGCTTGCATGCTCTGCAAGTGCTGGACCACTGA